>MEJB01000008.1:2731907-2743755 GCA_001752375.1 Rhazya stricta
CATTTGAATATACTCAATTCACGACCATTTGTCCTCATCTGATGTAAGTCCCTTAGTGAAATCACTAGACTCAACAATGACAAGTTGCTCGCTGACAGCCCGAATACAAGCTTTCAGTGTTCTGGACACTTATAACTTAAGGAAAGATAGAGATAAGCTTATATGATCTTAACGGGTGAAATATAAATACTCCTAGTATGCTATGATAATCCCCTAAGATATAACGGTTATCAGAATAGAACACATCACAAAACACACAGTTCACCTAGCCTTTTGGATTACTTACAAATAAATCCATAAGCTCAATAAAATATAAAAATGAGTAAACATAAAAAGGCAAACTTGCCTAAATTCAGAAATAAATATTAAATACAATCAACAAAACATCAACTTCTAAGAAGTTAGACAAATAATAAAAAACTAGCTAAGAAACAAAAGAAAAAAACCTAAAAAAAAGACACAACCAAAATTTCTCCTTTTTCCAATGATGAATTTTCTTTTTGCTCCATTTCTCTCTCCTATTTTCTCTCTTTTCTCTCTCATGCATTTTYTCTCCTGATGCCCAAATTCCAAAATATCAAACCTGAATGCCTTGGTTGTTTTCAGCTTCCTCCCTTCTGTCCCATGAAGTTTCTCATGGAAGCTTAGCAAAAAGGTGTCATAAACACCTTTTTGCTTTTTACTTTTTGGACTTCAGATTTAAATTTCTCCTTTTTCCAATGATGAATTTTCTTTTCTTCCTTGACTTTTTTCTTTGAATAAAATATTTATTTTGCTCGTAATATTCAGTGCTACAGCATTTTGTCACAGCATTGAATAAATCTTTACTTATTCATCAAGTGACCTTCTGTTTTGCTTATAGAATCCTTTCCCTACAAAATAGAGTATTTTATCTTAGCAAATGCACATGACTTCTATAATTTCAAACTATTGTACAATTAAAATYATTTGGTTGATTTTAAGCAATATTCAAGGCAAAATAGTATGAAGTCGCATTTCATCATACTAAAAAAGGTGAAAATATGTACATAATCTCTAATAAAATCAATAGCTTTCCACTCACATCATAGGCCTCTATTGGTTAGAGTTCTAAACTGCCTGGACGAACTCTGGAACTTTGGAATGATTGTGGGGTTATCCTTAGCAAAAAAGTTAGTCTTTCTCAAAGTCACTCTTCTCCTTTTTGTCCTTTTGTTAGTGCAAGACACCTTTACTATATTAATTAATTATATTATGCCTTCCTTTTCTTTCCATGCCATTCACAACCTTTTCATTCTTGCATTTTGTTCCTACTGGAACTAGCRGGTGACCAAGTTCATGAATCGTAGGTTCCAGTTCATGAACTGGTTCACGGTTCATTAAAATAGCAAATCAAAATTGAAACTTTAAAATAGCAGTTTGTGGAGGTTCATGAACCAACATTTCACGATTTGGTTTCTTTCGATTCTGGCATGGTTATAGCTATAGTTATGATTTTTTATACAGTTCCAATTCCAACTCTGACCAAAATTATTTTAAAAAAAATTGACAAGGTAAAATTTAAAAATTTTTACCAAAGAAATGAAAGTTTATTATTAAAATGGACTTGAACTTAATTTTCGTTTCTAAAAATTAACCTGCCTATGTATCCTTGGTAGAAATCAAAGCCCTCATGGTTTTCTTACCTTTAGACTCTCTCTTACCTAAATCACTTTCAGCACTAGTGCTAATCGAACTTCCCTCGGTGTCAATGTCGAATTATTGGGAGAAGTCGGGACGAAGCTTTTTCTTCTTGTCATTTTTCAACTTTTACCCAATCATCAAGACAAGACTGGGTTTCCAAAGAATTAGAACTTAAAGATGATCAATCTTTTGACACTAAAAACTTGCTCGACATCCCTAGCAATTCAAGATAAGCCTGGAATTTTTTTCATTCTACCAATGTATGATGTCGACACTTTCAACATCATCACCTGCATCTTCTAACTCAAAACAAGTGGTTAGATAATCTTTGAGTTTCAGAATGGAACTCGATTCTAATGACAAATATGTGGTCTAGCTTTCYTGTTTCATTGTCGAATCAATAGATATGCATGAGCCTTTTGTTTACCCATAGCAGCGCTAGATGACTCATCAATTTGCATTTGTATACTTCCATAGCCTCATCCTGACTTGAGTTTTTATCTAGAAGTGAAATATTCGCAGTACACGTCATATTCTCCCGTACTAAGTTGTTTCTTAGTAAAGTGCTTCCTAAAAATGTCAGCATTAGACTTTTTACCTTTCCTCTTACTGACACTTTATGGGGTGGGTGGTACCATTCTCAATTGTCCAACACTTCTTTCTCCATCATCTTCAAATGCATCATTCTTGTTACCGGTGATCGGAATGGAAAAAATCGGTGTTTTTTAATATTGAAAAATGTGTCGATGGTTGAAATCACTTGGAGTGGTAATTTGATCCGTGTAGAGATATGGATAATGGAAGGATGGGGGAAATTCCATTGAAGCCAACAAATAATTACTAATAACAAAAGTGAAAAATATAGACTTCATAGAATTTGGAAAAAATTGAGAGAGAACTTGAGAGAATTCATAGGGAATAGAGAGAGGTCATACAAGATTGGGAGAATTGGGATTGTTGTGAATAAAATGGGGTTGGAAAAGGGTATTTATAGGAAGAAAATAAGATGCATATTTCTCTTAAATGATTCAATGGATTTATTTTGAATTTTTTGAAAAAAAGTTATCAAAGTTATCATAGTAAGGTCACTTTCATATTGTGGGATTGTAGCATTGTCTTTTAATTCTTTGATGAGAAATCAAAGACTTTTGAACAAAATGAAATGTCCAATGATTTATTTGATTTACCTTTGAACAAAAATGAAGTGCCCAATGGTTTATTGATTTACATTTGAACAAACAGTTTATTGATTTTTCTTAAAAAAGTTGAATTGTCATTTCCCTTATAATTTTGATTCTTTGATAAAAAATCAAAGACCTTTGAATAAAAATGAAGTATCCAATGATTTATTTGATTTACCTTTAAACGAATAATTTATTTTATTTTTGAAAAAAAGTTAAATTGTCATATCAATACAAAAAGTTAATAACTTATAATTACAAGAGAAAAAATTTGATATATTATTTCAACAACTTATTTTTGTTCAACAGTACCTGAAACACTTGTTTACGGTTCATCAAAATCRTAATTAAAAATCACCAATTTATGAACCATCATGAATCGAAATTGAACCAACAGTTTTTGAACCGTTGACCACGGTCCGATTCACAATTCTGGTTGAGCGGTAGTCACTGCTACGTGGAACCCATTCCCTTATTTTTACTTTCCATCATAAATTATAATTTACCCTTTTGGTGGACTTATCTCCTCACTATTTGCAAGCTTTGCTTTCACGTCCTTCTTTTTCTCAAAACTGATGCCCTTCCAATTTCTAATAGTATTCTTGTTCACATAGTTGACTTATTTTTTRTTTTTCTTTTTTTCTTTTTTCAAGCTTACTTATCCTCTAAATCTCACGTTTACCTTTTTCTATAAATTGTTGTCTTCCGCATTTCAAATAATAATCCTTAAATTTTAGTTTTTAAAAAAATGTTATATGAGTATTTTAAATTTACTTGATTAGAGAAAATCCTTATTCATTTAGTTTCTTTTCAAAAATGTAGTATATGAGTATTTTACATTAATTTGATTAGAGTTAATCGAAAACAAAGCAAATAAAAGTTATAGTTTGAGACATTATTCGATTGGGCTTTGGTGGATATGTTCCATTTTAGTTACTGATCCAGATAGCATGTAAAAAAAATTACAACATCATTGTTTTAGCCGACTTARTGAGAGTATAGCTAGATATGAATTTAAAGTTTGACCCAAGTTGCGTTAATTTAATTATGTCACAAATCTAATTGATTTTTTATAGTATTTGATAGTCAATTGATTATGAGATGTGCATATCTTTATTTTTAATTTCTAAGTTAAAGTATATTAATACGGAGCTTGAGTGTTACTTTCATTTTTTATTTCTTATTTATTTTAGTATTATCTCTTATTATTTGTTGATCTTTTTCTGGTCAAATCCCTGTTGCTTCCGATTTAGTGGGGGCTATATTTTCTTACTAAGTAACTCATTTCACCTTCTCTTTTTCCCTTTCAGAATATGAAGTCTAGGAGTTCGAACTGGAGAGCAACGTGCGGAGATATGCTCGGGGCTTGTTTCAACTAGTTTCTTTTAGGAAGTTTCACTATTTATTTTAGAACTTTGCATTATAAATATTTTGGGATATTTTTAATTACGAATAYTATCGACTTATTTTACTTCGTTTATGGTACTGGAAGGCTTTGATTATAATTAGGCCTTATGTTCTTTAGGAAAAACCTTGAAGGATACGATCGTGCTACATCCCAAGTATAAGTTTTGATCTGATTTCAAAGCTGTGACATAACAACAAAAAGGGAACTAAATAAAATAGAAAATAGAGAACAGATTAAAGATAAGAGAAAGATAAGGGGAAYATGAACATAGTGAAAAGAAAATTAATTTGTAATGAGAAAAGCAAAACTAAATAACAAAGTAAACAGAGATGAAAGGAAATGGAATGTCACAGAGGATGTAATTAACTAAATCAAACAAAGAAGTCATGAAGAATATGACGCATAAATAAAAGAGAGGATAAAGGCAAATTAAATTAACAAAAAAGAGGAAGCACGTCTACATGGCATGTTATAGGGGAATAACATAAAGAAATATCGCAGAAAGCCTATACAATCTAAGCTTGTATAGTCATGACGTCAAGCTTGTGGATTTAACAAATAGAAATAAATTTATTCATCATGGTAAAAGAAAGAATATAAGGAAAATGAGCGATAACCTTAGAAAGAAAAAAAGTAAACAAAAGCGGAAGGCATCACGTCGACTACAGCTTCCAGGAAAGTTGAAATAGCAAACGAGAAAAATTATTTTAAATAAAACTAAAACATAACCAAACATAAATCATATGTTTGGAATAAAATTGAACTAAATAATTTAATCAAATCTTGAATTCAGGTCTAGTTGTACTTTTGCGAGGACGATTAGATGGATAAGGTTATAGCATGGAYGAGCAGACGAATAAGATTATAACTTTTKGTTCATGTTACTTGGATAAATAGATATAGACAAAATACGTTTTYCAAGACTCAGATTAGATATTATCCTCAAACAAAGGCTTATATTTTCATATATAACCATAGGTGCCAAAACGATTTATTTAYAATGTAACAGAGATGGAAAAAAATCATAATTTTGTCACACACAAGTTTAATTAGATGTTTTATAARAAAATAATCTACGAATTTTGACTAGAACATCAGAGAAAGAGGTTCATTCCACTTACCTTATGATAATAGGSTATCACTCTAACTCATGTAAATCTTTTTGTAAGTCTGGCGCGTTAGCAGAAGGCAACCCCCTCCCACCCCCGGCTTCTGGTGTCAATTCACTGGCTTTTGATGTAAAATGTAAGGAGAAAATACGAATTTTATATTTAAACCCTAATAAATCTGAATAGCCAATTATTAATATTATTTTATTATTATTTATTACTATCCTTTTATTAAAATAAAAACCTTTAACCTAGGTAATTATAGAAGAAAATCCGACTTAGGCATGGGTATTACATGTCCATAACGCTTTTATTGATCCAACAAGAATGACTATGTCACATTACTAGTAGTAAATGTTCCCATTTGGATGGAAGTCCTAGTAGCACCAAATGTTGTTATACTAGCTAGCAAGGACAAAATACACATGAAGCGTGATGATGATTCTAAAATATGCCATAAGTATGATAATAATTCTAAAATACTCATGAGTATGGTCTACCTCTTGATTCTAAAACAAGCCAGAAGCATGGTCAATCTCTTAACTTTGAATATTAAATCATCGAAAGAGAAAATGAGATTGTATGATTAAAATGACCATATTGCAAAATTAATTTTTTAATGGAGAAAGTCAAGAGATAATTGATGAAGAGATTTAAAGTACTCAAAGTAATATAGAGAGCTTACAATATCACAGATGATAATGATTATATYGAATCAAAATTAACTAAAAATGTCGAGATAGTTATGATTAGTCAAAACTAAGAGATGCAATTGAATCCCTATTAAACTTWCTTCTGAGTGTGAGGYTCTTGGATTGTAACCCAAACACCACATGATAGATTATTGATCACTAAATATGTTGCTCAAAATAAAGGTATAACTTTTTATTGTTATGATTCCTCTTTGTGAAGTAATTGATTATTGATCACTAAATATGTTGCTCAAAATAAAGGTATAACTTTTTATTGTTATGATTCCTCTTTGTGAAGTAATTGATTATTGATCACTAAACATCTTCTTAAATTATTATCATCTTTAATCTTGAATAATAATAAAAAAGAATATATGCACTTTGTGAACTTTTATAACTACTAGAATGGTGAGAAGCGATCCACCACTTGCATGTTATATGATTAGATTCAATTTGATCAGAACACAAATGAGGAAATTTGAATTTTTAAAATTTTAAAAATATTAAACATATGCATTATTTTAAACTTAGCTTGTTAAATTAACTCGTAAAATTTTAAAAATATTAAATATACAAAATATTTTAAACGTTGATAAATTCATTTAATTCTTAACATATTCAATATTGTATTAAATATTCATCTGAATACTCAAGCAAGATTATTATGAGAAAAATTAGAAGAGGATAAGAAAGTAAAGTTGTTCTAAAATGATTCTTATATTTGGTAATATTTTATATATTTATAAATAAATATCAAATAGGCAAAAGATGAATCTGGATAAAGTCGGTCTTTTTGTCCATGTCCTCTGTACCAAATCTTGTATCATCTTGAGAGAAAAATGATCGGTTCCACATCAATTGGGGCCCGCTCTGTCCTTCACATTCTATTATTTTTAGTATGAAAAATTTTATAATACTCATTCACTTTTAGAACATTTTAGAAGAACCTCCGACTATATATAAAGTATTAGTTTATTCTTATTAATATTAATTTTTAAGACATTCAATTTTTTTCCTTTAGATCGACTAGATATTTCCTTGAATAATTGGAGTGCCATTTATTGTGTCCCTCCCAAGTAAGATGAAAAGCATAGTTCAACTCATTAAATTGGAATTTCAAGAATTACACATACATCCATATAGGCCCATATCTTATCTTCTCGTAGTCTTGGTGGATAGAATACAATGGATTTAGAAAAAAAAAATTCATTAATGGAAAAACATACTTTTATATTGGGCTATTGGTTGTTCGAAGAAATGAATAAATTCAAGAATTTATATATTTAAAAAATTATTTTTAGAAATAAGTTTCGAATATTTGAGTACATTTTTTCATATACTAATCATAGCATGAAGTGCATATATACTTCATCCTCGAGAGGTTCCATATAGAACGTATTAGAAAATTTAGAGCCTCTAACTATCAAAGAGAAATGAAACAAAAGGAATTTAGAGATTTTCTAGGACACTTTTTAGTACAAATTCTCTACTACATCAATCAAATCACGACTTATATATATAGTTAACTCTTTCAAACACCTCATCTCCTCTATAAGCATATATAGATATCCTCTAATATCTCAATYAGAGAGCTTGATTTGTATATATACTTAATTGTTTCAATATTCAAATACCTCTTCTCGTCGATCTTAGGAGCGAAGTATATATAGATGTCGTGTTTTGATTGATGTAGCATCAGTAAATTTATATTACAAGATTCCATAATCTAAAATAAGATAGAAAAGGCATTGAGAAAGATACATATATATACACGACGTATTATGATTGACGTAATAGAAAATATCTAGGAGAAGATTGATGATGCTTAATATTATAAACTTTTATATTGACCATCAAAATATAAGTTGCTAAAGCATGCTATAAAGTTCAAAATTTTAAGTCATTAAGATAATACTTTATGGATTCGGACTTGCATATTTACATTTATTTTGYGTTATTTCAAAATAGATATTTATTTTTTAAAAACAAATAAGTTTTAATATATCTTTTCCTAAACTTTTAATAGTATTTTTCTTAAGTTAGAGAGTATGAGTTGTACTGAGGTCTTATTTAATAAAATTGAAGTATGAACTGAAGTTTAAACATTGAGATTCAAAAATTGAAGTCCAAAAGTAGTAGTTGAATTTATAAACACTGTAAATTTACTTATATATATTTGAATCTAAAGGTTGAATTTGGTTAAAGCCTTTAATAATTAATTTTAATAAAATTTTGTTTTACTCTTATCATATTTTTATTTTCATTAAATTTATACTTAAGCCATTTAGATCGTTACTAAATTCAGGCAATTGAGTAATAAATGTCACTTAAAATCTATTAAAAAAATTGATGAGATACTTATCGTGGATTGCACGTTATTGTGTATCACATATTTTTATATTATTTTATAAATTATGTTAATATAAATTAAAAGAAAATGTAAAAATATATCTTGTTATTTGATCGATACAATGTAATCATATTTGTTAAAAATAAATATTTATTTTGTCGATGTATTCTTCTTGATAATTATTTATAAAATTATCTGTTATTAATTTCCTATTATCTTAATACCCTAATAATATGGCATTCTTTGCACACTTGACAACGGTAGAAAAAAACATGCAAAGATACCAATCGAAAGAAAAAAAGCTCAATCGAGAGTTTGTTATTTATCTATCAYAATAGACTATACTAACAAAGATAAAATAAGTAATAAGAGTTGGTTATATTCACCAAATTCAGCAAACAAGTCTATTTAAAAGAGATAATAGACCACACTCGTATTGGGTAACGTTGCTTTTCATAGTGATGAGTTGCATATTTTTCAATAAAAACATTATATTCTTAAGAACAATGTTAATGTTAATTTTTATTGAAATATTTTAAACRAACATATTTTTAATGACATTTGATATTTTAAATAAATAAAACAAGACTATTATTGATAATCTTTAAATCAATAGGTAAAGAGATAAAGTTATTTAAAAAAAATTCTCATTACATTGTGATATTTTCATATATATTACAGATAAATTATAGATTAAAACATCACAAATTATATTTATATTAACTTATTTTAATATAATAAACTCTTAATTACATTATCAATATACAAGTTATATAATGTCAAAATACTCTCTTAATGTTTTGTATGAAACCAAATGTTGAGATCCAATTCCGGAGGAAGGAAGTAATTCACTATTCGAGCATTTGATTGGTATAGGAAGACGAGAAGACCAACCATAATGTCAAGTGGCGTTTCTTTTTCTTTTTTCTTTTTTTTTTTTCCTCTCTGGTCCATTAGGGCTAATTAATATTAGATGCCGAAAATGTCCATGCATACCATAAATGTAAATGAAGGACAACAACAAATATAAAATAAGAAGTCCATATCTTAAGTGCCCATTTGCCACTCAACAGCCCACAGAAGATGAAGCTTAACCRTTGTTCAACAGCACCTGGTTTCGTGCTTCGACTGAAACTTGGCAACTATTTAAATCTCTTTTAGATTGAATAGTTTCAAGAACCTCATTTTGGATCTCAGAGACGTCACCAAATWAATAAATAAAATAAATTATTAATAGATCAACCAAACATTCTAATCAATTGATCTAACATCTCATTCGCAAATCTCCKAAGGACCACGAAATGTGAGCTTAGCTCGATATAGTTTGAAGTGGCAAAGTATGGCCATGGCATTATGAGCATCTATAATAGATGGTGTGGTGTGTGGGTCTCTCAACGCATTCCCATATTTGTTTTTCATTTTCCTAAATGATCTCTACATGAAACTATTTAAGAGAAGCCGTATTGCCTCATTGGCTATGCCTTTCTCATGCATGCACATTCTTGGCTYTAGCGGCTCTAAGTTCTTGCAACGCCTATAAATGCTCCTGTTTCTTGCTTGCTTGCTTSCACGCATTTCTGACCCTAGCTATTAATTACTTAAGCTTTTCTGGTGATATTTCTCTCTAGTGTCTAGCTCATTCAGATATGGTTCTTGGTTCTGGTTTGATTTCTTCTCCAGTAATGAAGAATTGGTTTTCTGGGCTTGAGAATTCGGCATGCAAGTGTAAAGACTGCATTTTTGCTTGGGTTTCAWCAGAATTAGGTGGTTTTGAATCTGGGAGTCTGGTTTTTGCGATCAAGAAAGTTGCTTTCTCTCTACTTRCCTTCCTGTTCGCATTAGGTAATTTTTCTTTKTTGTAATCTTTCTATTCGATTAATTGTTTGTTTGGCAAAACAACATTGAGCTTGAAGAAACTTTGGTACTTCTCATCTTGGTTTCTTCTTATGGTGTTGGACTTGCATATGAAGTTCCTGTTCTTCTTTGTATTCTGTATTCTAGGGGGAGCAACAATCGGAACAATTACAGGAGCCATTAAAGGACAGACTACAGAGACTGGCTTGTTTCGTGGGGCCGGAGTAGGTGCGGTAGCAGGTGCCATCACGGCATTCCAGCTAATGGAATTAATTGTCAATGGAGAACCATTCTCCAAGGTAAAATAACGTACTTTTTTMATATCATAACATCCACTGCTTCAGACTATAAAAAGAATTCAATACTAGAGATGGATATGCATATTCCATCAAAATATCTTTGTYAAAAGAAAGAAAAAGATGATTCTATCGAAATGCTCATCACTCCCGTGATAAATGTCTCTGCAGAGGTATGGTGGTTTACAACGGATTAATCAAAGCAATAAATTTTGCAGGTTGCTCTGATATGTAGTCTTGTGAATGGGAAGATATTCATGGAGTGGGTGAGTCCAGCAGTGCTTAAAGCTTATCAATGGCAAGTAAGTCGTAATCGCTCGCACTCTAAAAATATCAGAAGTTTTTTGGTTCTTCATGTTCTAAATTTTAACCATGTCCCGATGCCTGATTCAACATCTCATTTCGATATTCAGATTAGCACTATGGAAACGAATCTGATGGAAATTTCCGACATTTTTGAGGTCAATGCTACAAAAGGATTATCTAAAGAGACTATCAATAATCTGCCTATCTATGATTTCCTATCCGAGAAGACAATGAATTCTTGTCAAGAAATAAGCTGTGCAATTTGTTTACTGGTGAGCTTTTCTTCGACTTCTCATGAATATAAACGAAACTACTGCACTCTTGATTTTGAAGCATAACTAACTAACTTAATTTGATGACTGTTTTCATTCGCACATATTAGGATTTCAAGAATGGAGATTGTGCAAGGTTGCTTCCGAGTTGTCAACACTGTTTTCACTCACAGTGCATAGATGAATGGCTAAGTAGGCATGGCAGTTGCCCAATATGCAGAAGAGATGTTTGATGGCACCTGAATGACTTGAAAACTACAAGACCTTAACCTAATTGAGGTGGGACTCATGGAGGATGCGGATGGTGCAAAGATGGAAGATAGTTTCGGTACGAGAGACAAGACTATACAATTTACAACAAGCATTATTCGCTCAGCCAATTGAAGACGACAGTGTCGTACTAGCACATGTTCCACTAATTGTTAGATGAGTCAGAAGGATTAAAACATAAATTAATGCAAGATGATCTTTCTTTGTCTGTACCTCCTCTTTGGAATTCATTGCTCCACTTAGCTTGCCGAGAACAGAAATTGTTCGGCAAACCTACAGATGTTTGTAATTATGGAGGAGCTCCAAGACCTAGTGTAATCTTGGAAATAGTATGTGGTTTAGAACGCTTTCGGCTAGAAGGAGAAGCCCATCTGAAGTTGTTATAACAAAGGTTAAAGACCGTAAGATTAAACAATAAATATTTTGGGTATATATTAATATAATATAG
>MEJB01000008.1:2749962-2868374 GCA_001752375.1 Rhazya stricta
AATGCTACAAAAGGATTATCTAAAGAGACTATCAATAATCTGCCTATCTATGATTTCCTATCCCGGGAGACGATGAATTCTTGTCAAGAAATAAGCTGTGCAATTTGTTTACTGGTGAGCTTTTCGTCGACTTCTCATGAATATAAACGAAACTACTGTACTCTTGATTTTGAAGCATAACTAACTAACTTAATTTGATGACTGTTTTCATTCACACATATAGGATTTCAAGAATGGAGATTGTGCAAGGTTGCTTCCGAGTTGTCAACACTGTTTTCACTCACTGTGCATAGATGAATGGCTAAGTAGGCATGGCAGTTGCCCAATTTGCAGAAGAGATGTTTGATGGCACCTGAATAACTTGAAAGCTACAAGACCTTAATCTAATTGAGGTGGGACTCATGGAGGATGCGGATGCTGCAAAGATGGAAGATAGTTTTGGTACGAGAGACAAGACTATACAATTTACAACAAGCATTATTCGCTCAGCCAATTGAAGACAACAGTGTCGTACTAGCACATGTTCCACTAATTGTTAGATGAATCAGAAGGATTAAAACATAAATTAATGCAAGATGATCTTTCTTTGTCTGTACCTCCTCTTTTGAATTCATTGCTCCACTTAGCTTGCCGAGAACAGAAAGGGTTCGGCAAACCTACAGATGTTTGTAATTACGGAGGAGCTCCAAGACCTATTGTATCTTGGAAATAGTATGTGGTTTAGAACGCTTTTGGCTAGAAGGAGAAGCCCATCTCAAGTTGTTATAACAAAGGTTAAAGACCGTAAGATTAAACAATAAATATTCTGGCTATATACTAATATAATATAGAAACAAACAAATTAGAAAAAGATAAATTAAATTTACAATTTAATTCATATTAATAGAAATATGATTGCATTGTTAGTTTGTCAAAAGTTGGCACTCTTAGCTTTCAATCAATCTTGRATKTTTCACCTTTTCAAACATTAACATTTCAGTTGTTTTCGTTGTCAAATTCCTCAAATGTGTTTAAAGCTCCATGCATAATTGAATAAAGGATAGTACTATATGGATTAAAAGAATAAAAAATTCATAATATTATGGGGGGAATTATTTTCCTCTCGTACTATTACTTTTCCCTCGAGTAATTGTACCAATTAATTACCTAAAAATATCAAATATTATGGAAACTTGTTCCAATTATCTTCTTCCCATTCTTTCCTAAAATGATTGATTCTAAATGAAATCTAAATGGAAGTATGAAATTTCTAAGGAAGTTGAGAACTCATTGTCAACTGTCTTTGTTAACTAATCACTTCAGAATAACTATTTTCTTGTTGCTCMTTGTGGACTAGTACTTAATACAACTTTATTTTTAGTCGACTTACCAGCGTAYAACTCTTTTCCWCTTGCCAAGAATCAAATTAGAATTATAGGCTATTTAATCAACTCCATCGACTCACAGTCGACTATTACTTCAGTACATCCCTCTTGTTGTTAGCACAAAAGATRAGATTGTAAACTACTTAATTCACTCTCAGTCGACTATCTCGTTGCATCATTCAACTCAAAGTCGACTATTACTTCACTTCAACCCTTATTCCTATTGGTGAATCAATGTCAAATGGCAAAATAAGAAAATGGAAAGGGCATAAGAAGAAAATGGCAGGGAGAGAAAGAGAAGGCAATGAGAGAATTGAGTTGAGCTTGAAAATGTAAATTAAGGTTTTGGAAATATAAATATGAAGAAAATAATAAATTTTGAAAATATAACCTAATTATGTCATCAAAATTTGAATTCTGAATTTTGTACTTGAAGAAGGATGAGGGTAAAATAGTAATTGTAGTTAAAACATTTCCAAAAAAATCCCTTTTGATCATGGATCAGCTTGATCCAAGAATTATTTTTCTTGAATTAAAATTGATAATTATTCTGAAATTTTTTTCCTCTCTCATGTTTACATGAATCTCTCGTTTGCAAAATAGAATAGGAAAACAAGGGAAATATACAAAGTACTAATCTTATAAATTTGATAAGAAAAATATCACAATCTCTAACATTTTCTCCTGGCAAGAATTCAATTCGTTGATTCTTTTCTTTAAAATTTCCTTAAATTGATCTCCGAATTTGAAGAGAAATAGTCCTTAATATGAATTTTTGGATCTCTTTTTCTTTTGCTATGGCCTCTATTTATAGGCAAAACGAATTAATTTGATTGGTCTAAGTCACATATAGGAGCGACGTGGCATTACTTGATTCACCGAGCCTCATCATTGATTTTTATTGGTTGAACCTTGTTATCCTTGATACGTGTTATCATTTCATTGATCGAAATGTTAAATAATCATCAATTTTTAATGGATGCATTTGGAAGTGACTCTTAATTATTTAAATAAATTATGAGAATTTAATTTAATAAAATTTTCATATCTACAAATTGTCCCCTGAAATTTGTTCACGAATATAACTCAAAAATGAATTTCGAGTGGACAAGTTTYAACTCGATTTATATTATTTRGATCAATATCACAGGTCCAAAAACTTAGATTATCTTCCTTGAGCCATTAAAATATTTGAACCCTCTTTATYCTTCAAATGTTGCGCCTTTTTCTTTCAATTGATTGGATTTTTTTCCCTTTAATTTGTCGAGCTTGCCTTTTCTTCAATTTGCGGGTCTATTTTTTCCCCTTCAATTTATTGGACCCATTCCTTTTCTTCTGTTGGGCTCTTAATGTTCATATTCCACATTGTCCTTTGGCCCATTTTCCCTCCTCTTCCTTCTCAGTTGCGACTTCTTTTTTTTTTTTTTCTTTTTTCCCCTTTCTTTTGTAGTAAAATTTGTCTTCCAAATCCTAATACAACCCTTTTTTTCCTTTTGCCTATATATATATATGTCAATTACGCTTCACCCCTTTTATTCTTCATTGCATTATCAACTTCAATACATTATTAAGTTTTCTAATATATTTTGTCTCTTCTTGGTMAGTCATCTTATTATTGCAAAACTAATTTTACTATATTAATGTAACGCTTGTTCTTGCGCTTAAAGAATTYCGAAAGACATCTGACTTATTTTGGTTCTTTAGTAAGATTCTTTTTTTTTTTTTAATTTATCGCTACCTTTTTAACTCTTGCTGCATTGTCCCTTCTTTTTCTTTTCTTTTTTTTTTTTTTCCCCTTTCTTCTTCCCGTTTCTTTTTWATCCTCTCTGGTTTCTTTTGTGTTTCCGCTGGTTTCTTTTATCCCGTGGGCCGGATGAAGTGCAGTCCAATCTTGTGCAGCCCAACCTTTTTCTTGCTTATTTTTTTGGTTTTGTTTTGGCCCATATTTTTCCCTTCGTGGGAAAGGAGAAAGTGTGGCCCAGATCCGTACGACCCAGATCTGCGTAGCCCACATGTGTTTGCCCGTCATCATCTAAGTTGCTTTCGCCGGTGGAGGTGCGGCGACGGTTGGCAACCTCAGATGTCCGACGGCGGCGTCTTCCTCATGTCGCCGAGGCTTCAAGGTTCTTGCGRCGGTGAGCCCTCTTCTGCCTTGTGTTTTCGCCAGCCGTAGAAGCTCCTCTCAGTCTTCCTTTTTTTTAAACCTTTTGTGTATTTGCAGCGGCGACCAATGGTAGTCGGTAGMAAGCAGCGATGTCAGCGACAAGAGCAGCGGCGAGCAGAGAAGCACCATATTTCCATGATTCTCCTAATCCTTTGAGCTAAGGAAGTAGCTTTCTGCTGCCTTCCAGCCACGAACCAYTCCAATCAGATCCAAATGCACAGCGCAATCATTGGTTTAGAGATCACGATAATCCTGAGAAGCCGGACCTTTCTGCCTTTGGCTTGTTTCCTCGGCGATGGCCATGGCGGTGGGAGCAGAGACAGTAAGGAGCGGCGTTTGGACTTCGCTGTGGAAGATCGCTGTTCACCGGCGGAGGATCTGCAGCGTCTCTGTGCCACGGTCGGTGCATGGCATCTAATGGCCATAACAGTTTAAAAGAGCACCAGATTTTCCAGTTTCATATCCCTGTGATAAATGTCGTAGCAATGACAAAAATCAGTAGTCAATATCAATTGCTAGAAATAATTCCTAACAACATCTTCTCAAAGCTGGCCTTTGGCAATTTTCACAAACAATTCTCCTCCACAAATGAGTTCCTTTGCAAATTTGATTTTGGTTTTGCTGGCCATGACCTTGTGGAACTCAACAATATTGAGATGCTCCACCATCTTCATCAGAAATTTTCATTTGTTGTAGTAATTCAGCTTTCATTTTGTCTTAGGCGATTCATCAGAACTTCCATGACCAAGAATTATTGCAACTGTCCGAAGAAAACTATCCAAAATTTTGGAGATCAAGTCCAGATCATCAATTAATGATTCACCGGAGATCAAATTGGTAGAACCAGAAAAATTGAGGCAGCAATTTTAATATAGTTTTCTAGAATTGATGTTTAAGTTGCGTTTGGGTTAGATGATTGGGTTTTTTTTTTTTTTTTTTTTTCCCCTTCTCTTGGCAGCTTTGGAGGTTGGGCTTGGGCATGTTTTTTTTTGTTCTCTTGAGCATCTTTGGGGGTTAGGCTTGGGCCAAGTAGCTTTTTTTTTCTCTCTTGAGCTGCTGTGGAGGTTGGGCTTGAGCTTGGWCTTGGGCATCAATTCTTTTTTCTTTTTTAGCATGTGGCGGAATATTTTTGTTCCAGTGGGACCTACTGAATTGGACAGTCCTAAGTTTAACCTTGGGCTTGGGCAATTGCACCACTTCTTTTCTTTCTTTCCTTTCGGTCCACGAATTTGTTGGCCCTGGCGGCACATTTTTGGCACTTTTGTGCTCCTTCTGTTTTTTAAAACTTATTTTTTTCGCAACTGTTTTGTCCCCTGTTGACAGCTTTTCCATCATACAAACCTTTTTTATTTTTCAAAATCATATATTAACTTTTCTTTGATCGATTTTTATCAGATCGCATAACTTTAAATTTTTTTTTTTTTTAAGCTCTCACTTCGAAGACCAGGCTTCGAGCTAAGGAGGGCGGTCATCTCCTACTTCAAGTTAGATGAACAATAAGGAGGGGCTTCTGTTCCAAGCTAAACATGCCAACACTAAGGAGGGCTTCGATTTCAAGTTATGGACCACCAACATAGAGCGAGGAGAGGCTTTGGCTTCAAGCTATGCAGCACCAACTTGAAGAGAGGAGAGCCCATTTATACATCACTACTAAGTCATCGACTTTAGGCCTTTAAATTTCTTCGATATCCCAATTTTTTGTAAGAGAAGGATCGATTTACACCGTCACTACAAATGACATCAATTTTGAAGGCTTTGAATTTAAGCCTTAGATTTCTTCGAGGCCCCAATTTTTTGCGRGAGGAGAGTCGATTTACACCATCACTACCAAAAACATCGACTTTGAAGGTTTCGACTTTAAGCCTTAGATTTCTTCGAGGTTCTAATTTGCTGTAGGAGGAGTGTCGATTTACACCATCACTACAGAGGACATAAACTTTGAAAGCTTCGACTTTAAGCCTTTGATTTCTTCAAGGCCTTAATTTGCTGCAGGAAGAGGGTTGATTTCAGACCTTTGCCAACCTTAACTTTGAATAATCTGTTAAACATTTGACTCTGCTACAAAAATCAAAGAAAATGATATATTATTGAATATATAACTAAAGTTGGATGTTTTTTAAGCTGCCTATGTATCCAAAGAAAGAATCATGTCAAACATATTTCATCTTTATATAATTTCAAGTTGCAATCTAAGCTTTTGCAATTAGAGAGAAATTTGAAGTTTTAAGATAGTTTTAACTCTTATCAACGAGTAATATGTTGTTTAGACTCATGCACTGAGAAGCATCTTGAGTATTTCTTTTTGTTGACGCATTCAGACAGCTTTAACTATCATCAATGAGTACGTGTTGTTTAGGCTCGTAAACTAAGGAACATCTCCATTGTCGATGTTGAATCTTTGGCTTCAAATTTTTAGGAAAGGTTGTCCCCTTTGAAATTTCAGATTCTTCTCATATTTAGTTGACTTTTTGACATGAATTTCTTGATTTGATTGGAGGGGATATTATTTACCTATCATGAGCATAGGTACCTAATTCTTTAAAAGTTTTTGATTGAATTCTTTTAAAGATATATTAAAGATCCCATTGCATGCTTTGGATACACATCTCAATCAAAAAAGTCTCCCAAAGTTGATCTCTACAATTTAGACTCAAATTCCTCCATCAATTGATAAATTCAATGACAGGTTCATCATTCCATCATCGAAGTCAGCTTAATTCAAGCATATGAACAGTTTTTCAAGTGCTATAAAATCGATTCAGAAATTCCTGCTCGAGTTGACTCCAACTATTAATTGATCTTGGAGTAATATCTATATACCAATTTAAAACATTACCTTTAAGGGATCTAACAAATTGTTACAAGTAAGTCGCCTTCAATCCCTGCATTATTATATATTTCAACAAAGTGAGCTATATGTTGCCTTAGATTTCCTTTACCGTCAAATTGCTGAAGTTTGGAAGGTTAATAATTGATTAGCATTTGAAGACTACATATCCTTTGCGTATATGGTTTGGCGTACCCTTAGAAGGTCTAGCGTTTCCTTCATAACTTTCTTCAATTTATTTTCGTAATTACATTCTTTAGGTGATTTTTCGAGATCAATCCATAAGAATAAACTTGAATGTCTTATTCTGCCATTGTAGTTTGAAATCCAGCTTTAGATAGATATTTTACTTAAACAACCTTAGCAGATTCAACATCATTTGTAATTTTTAGTTGCTTTAAAGCAGTTCGACTTGTTTCTCCAGTATCATCGAGGTGATTCAACAATCGAGCAAGCATGACATCTTACTGTTGGGAACTTTCTGTAAGTCCTTCCATCATTTTGGCCAACTTTACGATTTGTTCTTGAATGGTGATAGTATCAATCATCATAATAGATACGATAGGTGAAGTTGTTATAGAACCTTCGTGATAGAGTTTTGCCAATTGCAGATCTTCTTGGCGAACAATAGTTATAGACTTCGTAGAATTCTAGCATTCAACAAGGACATGATCGTTCTTATGGCAAAATCAACTCCTTCATTTCCTTCTTGCAGAGAATGGACATCATTGAACATGGGATTGGTGTACTTGAAGATTGAGTTATCTATGAAGTACTCTTGCACATATTTTTTCGTAGTAGGTGTTGTCTTACTCTGTGTGATTGGTCCTGCATATGTAGCCGACATGGTTGAATTGGCAGCAACACCAATTGTTGCAGATTTGGAAGGGTAGTCTTCACGATGTTGTTYTTGGTGCCATAGATAAATTTGACTTGATTTGATTTGAAGAGAAAAGATGAACGATGGAGATTGTCCCGCTGGGTGTGTAAAAATTTATTTACACGAATCTCTCGTTTAGGAAAACAAGAGAAATATGTAACACAGTATTAATCTTATAAATTTRATAAGAAAAATGTTACAATCTCTATATGTTCTCGTAGCAAGAATCTAGTCCTTTGATTCTTTTCTTTGAAATTTTTCGAGGTTTCACAGTTTGATCTCAGGATTTAGAGAGAAATATGGTGCTCTTTCTTTTACTTCTCTCAATATGAATTTCTGGATCTCTTCCTCTTGTGATCTTGCTTCTATTTATGGACAAAGCGAATTGATTTGATTGGTCGAAGTTACATTTAGGAATGACATGGCATTACTTGATTCGTCGAGTCGCATCCTTGATTTCCATCGGTTGAACATTGTTATCCTTAACTCGTGTCATCATTTCATCGGTTGAAAGATTAAAATTTTAATAGAATCATTTGGAATTGACTCTTAATTATTTAAATAAAGTTATAAAAATTTATAAAAATTTAATTTAATAAAATTTTCATATATACATTTGTGTTTCAAAATAGATGTCTTTTTGAATAACTTTTTTTGTTTCAAATTACTTGTCATTTTCGAAATTAAGAACGTGTTAAATATATTTTTTTCTTACTTTACCTCTAATTAATTAGCTTTGTTTAACTTTAAAATATTGTTTTCAATGTTTTGAAGATACATGTTGGTCAAAGAATTAAATATCTAGAAAAATTAAGAGAAGGTTAGAAATGTCATTTTGTTTAAAGTTTATAAGAATTCACATCTTTTTAATATGCATTATCTTATTCAAAATGACGATTAATTTAAAATGGAGGGAGTAATTTATAGTTGCAACAAATAGAACAAAAATTTCTCCCTAATCCCTTGGGCGTTTCTTTTACTGCTCCTTTCTCATCCAAAGGATTTTATTTTCTTGAACTTACATTGAAATACAAGAGGGAACTGTACTTGTTCACTTTTTCAGTTTCTTCAACCTCATAAATTTTATTAAAAAATTTGAAAAAACGTATTGTTTATTCGGACATTTATTTCTTCTTCTTCAACATTCGCCGGATGAAAAAAAAAAAATGTCATCACTTAATCGACTATTACACCTTAAGATGTATCTCTTAATCGATTATTATTGTTTCATCAATTTTCTATTATTTCAAATTTCTTTTATTATTTTTCTAAATCTTAAAAATTTAACAATCAAACTTCCAAATCGAAACAGGATATTTCAAAAACAAAAAGCTTCCTAATTCAAAAAAATAATTTTGACACTAATTACTATAAAAATATTTTTAACTTTGAAAAGAATTTAATTATTAATAACATTAATGAATAAATTGTTTCAACCCTTTTCTACTCTATTTTATTAAGAATTAAACGTATGATCTAATAATGGTTAATGAGATGAAAAATGCATAATCATGAATGTACTGAAAATASGGGACTGTCTTTCGTCGATTGGCCCTTTTYGTGGTAACAGGCTGTAGCATTCAGACATTTTTTCATGCTTATCCAGTTTTGATCCTACCGCAGTCCCAAACCTTTTTCTGTTGTTTTAGGCTTTTATCTTGAATTCCATTGCAAAAGTTTCTTTTTTCTTTTTTTTCCATTTTATTGAGAACTTTAAACTTTTAAATTTAAAATTTAAAATTTAAACCCTAAATCCAAGAATCCTAAACTCTTGAACATTAATGTTTAATTATTCTTTATTTTTTATTTTAATTATATTAACTACTCAAAATTAGACATATCAAAAATGAACATTCTACAATTGTTATAAAAAAAATAGAATAAAAGAGAAATTTAATAAATAATTAAATTGATACTCATTCAAATGAAAAATATAATTAAAAATATTTAATACTTCTATTAATAATTATTCAATTTATTAAAAAAGATTATCAATTAATATTACTATTAAATAAAGTCTTTTTAAAATCAAACATGTTCACCTACTCATTCCCTTTCAAAAAATAGCATCTTTCACGGAAAGGGGAGAAGGAGCGAGAGGGAACGATTCCAGGATTGTAAAGACGAACCCCGTGCCAAATGGACCCTTAATTGACTCCCATGCCAAAAGCAAGTYCTGGGCTCCATGAAGTGCCATTGGGAAAGGCCCATTCGACGAGGGACCGAACAAGAAAAGAACCCAGTAATTAGAAATGTTCAAGGACAAAGAAGAAAACGCTGTCAGCCCTGACGGAATCCGTATAAGATGGGGTGGAAAAGAAAACGCAACTCAATTCTTGACTATTCGAGACGAGGAAGACGGTAGGTGGGAGTGTAAAGAGTAGAAAGTATGTCGTGGTTGTCGGCGGCGAAGAACTTCCATGTGCCTGCGATTGATGTCAGCGCAATGCGCAGAAGGGCTCCATTGGCCGCCGGCTTCAGTTGCATATCAGTGGCTGGCGCCACCTTGGCCCGATCTTCCACCTTTCGTTCCAAGCCCTTTGCTTGTTTAGGCATTTCCACTGACACCAGTAAGCTACTGCTTCTAAGCTCGCTTCTTCTCTGTTGTACCTCGAGCATGAACGAACAAGAGTATATGTACTATCGTTTTCCCTTTTTGTTGATTAGAGTTGCTCTCATGCAATCTTGTGATTGCAATAAATGTGAACTCCGTTGATTATGACGGATAAATGGCTTATCACCAGGAATTATGATGCGCCCACCACATGCATTTTCGCAGCTTTCAATTGAATTATGAGTAAAAGGTTTTGTTGATTTACTCTAATCTCAATTTGAAACTTTTAGTTGTTCCTATGATGTGATTATCGGTTCTTTTTTCTCATTTTAACAAAATAATTTCTTTCTTCTGGAGAAAAGGATATTTTCCTCCTTTTTGGGTGGAGAGGAAGCACTTGTGTGAGACACTCTCGGATTTTTCATGAGGGGATGAATTAACAAAAATATACAGTAATAAGTGACATTTGACTTTTATGTATAGAGAAAAGGAACTTTAGAAGACCCCGCAAAATGTTGAAATTCAACATAATCCTATCATGTTGTTTGAATGGAAATTCTACCATAGGGAAAAAAAATGATGTATTGGGTTTATTCTTAGGTGCAAACCTAAAGCCCAGATGGCGAGGCATCTGAAAAGGATAAGACTAGCTTCCTCCCGGATGGTATAGAATGCATTTTCTCGGCTTTTGCCTTGGCATTCGGCTTACTTTCATACTTCTCTGATTCTTTATTATCTAATGTTCTAATGGATTTGTTGCTCTTGTGTAATAGGAATAAAGGAGGCTGTCCAAACGGACAAAGCTCCGGCAGCATTGGGTCCATATTCTCAAGCTATACAAGCAAACAATCTTCTTTTTGTGTCAGGAGTTCTTGGTCTTGTGCCAGAGGTCTGTGATATTAAGAGTCAATTATGATGTATGTATGTGAATTCTTACATAGTTTGTCATATTTCAAAACTGATGATAAATTACTTTTGTACTTCCAATGCAGACAGGGAAATTTGTGTCCGATAGTGTGGAGGAACAAACAGAGCAGGTATTTCTGATTTGCGTGCTTGTTTCATGTAACAAATAGATTTAAATACTTCGAAGTTCCAGTCTGCACTCTTCTCAGAGAAGCACAAGTACATTATGAAAAGGAAGAGAACTGATGTAGGAAAAGATTTCTTGTYAATTTAAGTTTTTGAACAAGGATTGCACATTTTTCAAATGAGGAATTCTAGCTCAGTTGTTTGAACATGTCCCTGGAGTTCATTGGTAATGGCCCATAATCGTTGTTCTCGAATGACATGTGTTGTATGGCTGTTTATGTATTGGCAACTCAGGATTGTATTGCAAACTTAACTCTTATTCTTTCTCCTCTCATACCGTAGTTCCAGCCTGAACTTTCTTATGGATCTTCAGCTTGCAGAGCTTGGTTTGTTGCATGTCCCTCTTATGCTGGTTGTCATGTAGAGCAGTTTGTTTACTAACAAGCTATTGCAAAAATCACCAGGTTCTCAAGAATATGGGTGAGATACTGAAAGCAAGTGGAGCTAGCTACTCTTCAGTAGTTAAGACAACAATCATGTGTGTGGTCATTTCTAAATTTTACTTACATTGCATCTGTTTTTTGAACTTTTGAGAGTTTAAGATAAGAATTAGTTCTGTTACCCATACAGGTTGGCCGACTTGAAGGACTTTAAGAAAGTCAACGAGATATATGCTAAATGTAAGTCCACCGTACTGAAGCCAATTATCTTTTTTTTCCTTTTATCTTTCACTTTTTATTTGGTTTAATTTCGCGTGCATCAGAAGATGCATAATTCATATCCAATGCTGAAAAGTTTTGTAACTGTGGTTACAAATGGATATGGAGTTTAATTGAAATAAGGAACCATCAAGAATCTTTTTCTGGTTCCATCTGTCCTTAAGTATAAAAATGACCTGTAATTTACTACAGTTTTCTTTGGAAACATATACTAAAGCTTTTCAGGGGCAATGTGCTTGGTTTGCAACTTTTTGGGTGATATGGGGTAGAAATGAATAAGCAGTATTTTTAAAGATCAGTATATCCATATTGCTTCACTGTGCAATAGAGTTATTTTCTCCTTTTTCTCCATTCCTCCTTCCCCAACCCACAGCTGCCACCCCCTGCCATCTCCGTCAACCCCTGCTATCAGACACTTGATGTTTTCCTGAGCTGCTTCAGGTTCTAACTTCACAAGGAGAACTGAATCACCTGTAGAGCTGACTAAATCCTCCAGATTTTCTAAGAGAGAATGAAGCGATTCCCTGAACGGGAAAGAGTGGTGGATCTTGATGACTCAGAAAGTATGGTGTAAACCGCTTGAATATCTAACTTAATGAGCTCAATTTTTTCTAGCACCTTGGAAACCAGATCATCCAAGTTTCTCRGCAGTTTCRAGTCCATCCTGAATGAAATCTGGATCAACTCTTTATCTGAATTTCGGACCGCAGTTTTGATGAGATTCAGGAAAGTTCCCAGATTCACATTTTCAATGTCCCATTTGCCATTGCAACTGAAAAAAAATCTCCAAGAAAGCCAGTCACATCAATCTTAGCATCTGGACTTCAGCCATCTTAGGAGCCTCCAAATCACAATCAGTCTCCAGCAAGTTCAAGAATGCTGGTTTACCAAACACTGCACCCCATTTCCATACCTAATGCTTCCTTCATAGTTTTTGCAGTATGTCTCCTATACCAGCAATGTGATRCCACTAGCTGTGCACCTTGGAGGCTTCGAGCCAGCAACAATAATTTAGTAATTGGCTGCAGGGGAAGAATGTACTCATTCATCAGCTAAGTGTTGTGGTTTTATTTGATTGATTGACTGATCGAAATTGTAGTTGCTGATAAGTTGGATTGTGGAGTTTCAGCACAATGCAGATCAGAGAAGGAGAACGAGAAGGAGCAGGGAAAGGCAGGAGATGGGAAAGGGGCGAACAGGGAGAAGGAGAAGCAAAAGGGAGAGGAGGGAATGGTAGATCTGGCAGCAATGGGGTGGCCGGAGATGGCAGGGTGCGGTAGCTGTGGGTTGGGGAAGGAAGAGGAAAGGAGAAGAAAAAGAAAGACAAAAAAATGCTTTTAAAAAATTACTAAAATAGATATGAACTAATTGATTAAAATGCTCCTAACAATGGGCTTCCGATAGGGTTTCAACGGAGTTTCTTGATGCAAGGATAGATAGTGATAAAGTTGGAGAGCAAAATTAAAAAACTCGGGAAACCTTATCCTTAATAAAATTTCTTCTTTTATCCAAATATAAAAAAGCTTTTGTTTTGTATTGCCTAGTGGAGTATCATGAGTTATAAACTGACTCAGGTCCCAATGATGTTAAAAGTATAGTTGTAGTTATCCTACTTTCTTTTGTTTTCTTGGAGTACTTTGATCTGAGATTGCTGAACTCTTTGCAGATTTCCAATCACCTGCACCAGCTCGTTCAACTTATCAGGTGGCAGCACTACCAATGGATGCGAGGATTGAAATCGAATGCATAGCAGCTTTATAATACCTTTTTCAAATGATTTTGCTGCTGCCCTGAGCTAGTWTTAAGTTCTTAGGGTGAGAGTTCCTGCGGGTCTCTTGTTGATGAAAACTATTCCGAAACCTTTTGCTCAACTTTTACATAAATGGGAACTTGAAATTCTTCCTGGAAAGAAATGATATATCAATGAGGATTCATATTCACCATGTTCCTAGGAAATTCTGTTCATTCTGCAGATCAAAAGGTCATGGGCATCGAGTACACAATCTCTTCGAAACTTATTGCGAGTTTGAGTTCGTTTGGTTCAGCAGTTGCAAATGTTATACTTGTGGCTTTTAGGACGTAGTTATTGTTAGTGGTCTGTGGAAATGGTAATCTAGACAATAAAAGAAACAGGTTGGTAATCTATGAGACATAAAGACAAATACCTAAGTAATTCAACAACAGAAATAAATTCCACCTAYCAGTACCACCGTACAAAGAATTTACCAAAACTCACAGACATGAATTCATTCGAGTTGTACACTTTCAATTCGCCGTCCAAATTTCACTTGCTGGGGTGTTTGTCCAACTTGGATCCAAGTGCTCTCTAATTGTGCCACTGCTTCTAAAGAATAATGGACCATTCCTATTAGCCATGTCTCATCTTTCTGCAATCACAGAAATAGATGATGCAGAGCTGATGTATAATGAATGGCTCCCCGACGTTTTGATTTCTTCCGATTCTTCACAGCGATTTAACATGAAAACTGTTGGCCCTTTTGCTATTGGACCAACAACTATTCCCTGTTGTGCACTTAAATAATTTTGACGAAGGTATTTGGTGCATGGCAAGAACTTCCCATCTAGCGGTACTGTCATCATCTTCCAATTTTACAACCCTGGGCCTCCCATCGCTGCCAAGGAAATAGACTGATCATTGACAGAACACTGACTATTGCAATTTGAGGCTCTAAATATATATATATATTTTTTTTATTGCRCCAAGCAGGTCACAAGATGTATTTATCTTTTAAATTCTAAGATAAGAGGAGAAAATATATTGAAAGGATCAAAAATATATACACATAGAATATGTATTAAAAAATAAAATGTACTGTAAAATCTCTAGCTGCAATTTGACACAAAAGACTACAGTCTCGCTCCTCTGATGAACTAATTAGCCATGCTTGTGAATGGAAGTAGTTTAAAGCAATAATCAACCCCAATGGTACTGACGATCCAAMCTGTATTGCGAATGCAGAAATTTATATGATAGAAACGATTATATTAAGTCACTCACACTTGTTCAGGCAAAACACTTGAAAGATGCAGTTAGAGTCACCCATGTAAAGGATATATCCGAGAGGCAAAAAGATGCGGTTAAAGTTACCTATGTAAAGGATATATCCGAGAGGCAAAAGATGCCATGATTTTGCTAAATCTGGACCAAGGCAAATATGCTTTAAGGCTTTCATCCTGTATTCTGTGCTTGTACAAAGACTTATCATTTTCAATTCTGACATTTATACATCTCTTTTCCACCTCAGGGTCATCTGTTGGACCTGCACGAGAGTAGTCCGCCCCAAGAAAACCTTGATCATGGTCCAGAATTCCCAATTCTTACTTTCTCCAATGCAATTATTGAGAAAATTTGAATGCTGTCCACCTTTATGACCAGGATTCTGTAACTTCTGTTTCACCTTGCTGCCAAATACGAAGAACAAACATAATCGAATAGAGTTCCTCCACAGATGCCACCAACAAGCGTCTTCAATAGCACGATTGTGGACAATATCGCTCCGGACAAACTTGGCTCCCAAAAGATGGACTAAGCTTATATGATTCGTCCACATTAATCAGTAGAAGATCAAAGTAGCGCCATGGTGTAGCATATATTTCACCACTCACCACAACAAACTGGCCGTTTAGACATACCTCACCAGACCTTGTACTCGCTAAGTCGATATAATCAAACTCAGAACATTGCTTATCACCAACTCTACAACATCTGATCAAGGGGTGCTAACTTAAAAACAATAGTACCTCTTGCACGAACAAGAGTTACCTGTGATATTATGATTTTCCTTTTTTGTTGATTGCAATTGCTTTCGTAATTCATATATTCTTGTTAGTGTTTAAAATGTAAACTATTTGATTATGAGGATATCACCAAGAATTATGATGCAGCACCCATGATAGACACTTTCTCAGCTTCCAATCAAATCATGAAAGGGAAACAAGAAAAACAACATATCTTGCACCCTTTCTCCACTCTTGCAAGATTGAAAGTCGAACCTTTCATGAGGGTTTTATATGCATAATTTACTTTCTATACAGCTATTAGCTACCATAGTGTAATATCCTGAAAGGAATAAGCCAAAGAGACCATCATGTAGACCTATAGTACGAGAATACTAGTATTCAAAAGTTAATATCCTGAAAGTAAGAAGGTACAAATGACTCTTCACATTCTGGTAAATTTTCCTATAAGGTAATATAAGCCAAGAATAGAAACTACTTCTCAAGATGAATAAGACAGTCGTTTCATGCAATATCACTCCAAAAAACACAAACCAAATTGTTCTGCTAATCCTTATGACACACAGGGACCATACATTTAAATAATCCTAAACAAATTTGGATAAACATCATCTCAACGTTGAAGAAAGATGTTCCATAATACCAAAGACAAACAAGTATTTTGTAAAAGAATATATAAGACCTACTTTGCACTTTCTCTTTCTATGTCGGGCATTTACATGCTTTGGCATGTGCTAAAATGATAGTTATAAATCAGACTCCTTTATTTGTTTTCATGAAGCGACAGAGAAAGCACCAAAAAATCTATAAAAGGAAAAAAGGAAAAAAAAAAAAAAAAAGGAGTTTTACTTCTCAGAAGGTTTTTCCAGCATTTTTGTAGCAACTGGTTTTACCAACTGGTTTTTCCTATTTATACTCCTGAAAGTTCACATGTCCTGTTGCTTGTGCATGCTCCACAGCCTCCTGCACATTTAAACACAATGTATTACCAAAAAGAAACTTAACAAGTTTAGGATTTTGAACAAGGACGAGGAAGATAAGGATGACAATGAAGACATGAAAGTGGAGTTATAGATACAAACCTTCTGGCCTACAACTCCAATTTGGCATACTCCACATCGCAAAGTGAAGTTGGAAGTGTCTGTATAACTCCTTTTTCTACAAAACCACAAAAATAGAGAAAATCTTAGGATAAGATTACTTTCCAGTTTCCAGAGGAACCAATTGATCATTTGACTTTGATGGTAAAACTTAAATATTCAGACCAGATCGTAAGCTAGTACTGAACAAATGAAAGATCAACACAATAAATAAGGCCTAGAAATAGAAAGAACACGAACAAAGTCTAATCTCTGATATTAGTATCATCAGCATCATTATTGTTAAGCTCAACTACATATTTAGTACATTGGATCTCAATATATCATAGAAGCCTTTATGGGAAGTTCCATGAAAATGAGGTTTTGGGGGTGCCGCTGCCCCCTTGGGATTTTTTTTTTTGGGGGGGAGATGGTGAAAGCTACTTGTAGTTGACGCAAATGCAAATGAGTCTGTGGATTCCATCTTGGTATTTATAAAATAGCATAGGATGCACGAGCGGTCTCAAGCCAATGTTAAAACAGTTACAATCCTTCTTAGTTATTCTGGTAAAGTTAAGCAGTTAAGATCCTTCTTAATCATTCTGGTAAAGGTAAGGCACTTCCTAATGAACACAGCTTTTCCAAAAGGTCCAGATACACTCATCTCAGCAACGTGATCGATGGGAATGATCATACTAGTATAGGGCCAATAAACATAGTATTGATGTTTATCCAGACAAATTCAAGTCTGGATTTCACATGTATCCTAACAAACCACTGACGGAATTACAAAGCTCTATTTTATTTCCCCAACCCAGAAAATGTACCATTAATACATTTATTGAAGATAAACAATTGTCGAAAATGTTTTGCTATAGAAAATTATTACTTTTAACTTCAAAATTTTTAAATATAAGTAGAAATAATCAGGAAAAAAGCCAGTTGATAATTTACATAAACATTCATTAATTGAATTGAGATATATTCTTTTCCGGCTGCAGGATTGAGGTTCCACCCCTCACTTCTATTCTTTATATATACCTCTTTTTCCCCCCCCCCCCCCCCTTCCCTGAAGGGTTCATATGGCTGTCAGTCAAAATCACATAGCATATTCAGGTATCAAATATTGTAACGTATAGGGCATCATGCAAATAATTACCTTAATCTTAACATCCTATTAGGAAAATTTTGGGAACATACTGTTCCATTTACTGTTAGTAACATATTACCTCTGTTGCTCCTTAACCAGGTTAAGAGCGAGCCCCTCCACCAGCCCAATGGTCCTGTTGCTATCAACAGCAAATATAGTCTGATCAAACTCTTCTGGAGCTCCATCAAATGGAGACATCTGTAAATGAAACATGGTATTAGATGACGAAACATGCAGAACACATAAACATGAAAGTTGAAAGCCTTTTTCATCATTCCACATCTCCTAGTACAATTTTCCATGATTTGACACAAGAATATGGAACTCCATAAGCTATTTGCTTCCCACCATAATAATGACAAATACAGGGATAACATCAGATTCTTACTAATGATTGCTTTACCTGTAGGGCTACAACTAGATTAAAAATGACATATCCTTTTCAAACAAACAAATAATGCTTTTAATAATTCTTCAAGAAAACAAAAGTAGCACATCTAATAACTGCCTAGATATATCCAAACACTAATAGTGCAAATAAAAGTAAATGGAGAAGGAAGGAGAGAATTACAGCCAAAGCATCATAGTGGAGCCCATCATAGATCAGCATAGCCCTCTCACTGTAGTTCTGTCCCTGTTGACAATATTCCCAAAATAGATATTTCTCAAGAGTCAGCTGGGCATTGCAAATCAGGAGAGGCTGATAAATATGCATCAACTAAAAGTGCTATGGCAGAAGAAGCTGATAAATATGCATCAACTAGAAGTACTAATTATGAAGTCTATGCCCTAGAACACGCTAAGCCTGGTATACATGCTCTCGTTCAACCAGCCCGGGAATGAACAAAATGGCCAAAGCCCAGGAACCATTACCGTTTAACGAAACAAAATATTAGAAGTACTAACCTGTCCGTAGACATCACATCTTGTGGTTTGAATGTCATATGCTGCAATTTCACGTCCATAATACTCGGCCAGAATTGAAAGTTCTATTGCTCCTGAGAAAGAGAAGATACTAAGTTTGCTAAAAAGGGTCAACAAGTTCTGCAAGACAACATGATCAGCATAAACATAAATGCATTCGTTAAGAATCAAAAATTTATTTCATATTGATTGACATAAACACACATGATGTGAAGCACTGAAGATCGATAGAGTCTGGATAGTTAATGGCTCATCAAGCCACTAAGTTCCCAAATCAGAATCTTTATTGTGTAGCTTTCAATGTATATCAAAGACAAAGGAAACAGAGACTGTATCAGCCAAAAGTAATCAATCCAGTCCCATCTCTTTTGAATAATAAAATTACCATGAGTGAGAAAGAGAGTACAATCATGGGAAGGAAAATGGATTCAGATCAGCATAATAAGGTCCTATGTATTACTACACCAACAAATATTCAGATCCAATATTGTCTCTTTGACCTTCCCATAATGAAATCGAACCAAAAAACCATACTTGTTTCTCCATCCAAACCAACTTGATTTAGCTCTATACAAAGAACATATATAGATACTTGTCTACTTTGTAAGAACGAAATGTTTTTAGAACACTACAGTACACTACACTAAGATGAAAACTTTAGGTTTTGCTGTTCAAAAGTACATACCCCATAATCCTCCCTAGTATCTAGAACAAGGAGAAAACCTCCCCATCTGCTCCCTTCAGACAATAATAGTAGTTTCTAAATTAAAGGGGACGAAGACAGCAAATGCTGTAGCGAGCTATAATACACAGACAAATGATACAACAGAAAGAAGATAAAGTAACCAGATTTCTACAGAATTAGAGAATAAGAGATTTAGCATATAGTAAGAATTATCGCTCATCCAATGAGTCCAGGAATTATATTCCAACAGACCAACTCAAAAAAGAACCTACAATCTTCATCTATATATGCCTTCTTGCTTGTAAATGATATTTCTGGTCACAGTGGTGATGCTGGCCAGGAGTAAAGGAGGCCCAGCAAGCAGCAGAAAAAAATATTAACATGAGGGCATATTAATTCCTACAAAAAGGTTATTCATGTGAAAGAACATCCACAAGGCAGCAATTGCAATTGGTATTCTGGATGCATGCAGGTTCGAATGATGAAGCCCTACTTAAGAGAAGGAACAACAGCAAAGTAAGAGAAATGCACCTCCCCACTTCTCTGGGTTAAGAATCCATACACAGTACTCTTCATTTGGCTTCCCAAGGAATGCTTCTGAATATTTTGCTGGATCACTGGCAACAGTTGCAGCTATAACCTTCAAAAGTAAAGGTTCATAAAAGGACCGTCAGATACTTGAAGATAAAGAAAAATTCACTTAGACATTATGCTGAATCCATATATTATACATTGCAAAAGCATGCAACTAGCAAATCTAGATGCAGAATCATTCATTAAGTCACGCTAAACATAGACTCTCACTATTATTTGTCAGCAATATGAACACCACTCTTGTTCAGATTACAGAAGTCCATACAACCTAATGAAATTTTCTGAAACCTATTAGCTTCTAATCTCAGTGCAAACCAAATTCTTAATTAATGATCCAAATCAATAAAGTTTAAGCTGTTATAGCTTGCCTCCAGTAAACTAGTAAATAAACTTATAACAACTAATATTCCATACTATGAATGGCATGGTCTTAAAATCTCCACCATAATGGACAAGTAGAATATTAAAAGTTTTACCTGTCTAAGCTCAGATGCTTTGTTTTTATCGTGGTCCATAACGTACCTGACAATGAAGAAGAAAAAAAGGGAACATTTTCATTATCACTTACAATTATATAAAAATCGAAAGAATGAGAAACAACAAAGAAAACTCGAACTTTACCCGACAGCATTAAATAGACAACTGTTATCTGAAGGAATGACCCGCCTAACTACAACGCCCTCCATTTCGCACACAAACTTAGTCCTGAAAGCCATCAGGAAAAAGATTAAGATAACCAAAGAAACCTATGAAGCAATTTAAATCATCGTACGAGACTTCACTCTGTTAAGTCCATGAAACAATTGACCTCACATGGATTAATAAAACAACGCGAAGTTAAACCCCCACACCCCTTCCCCCCACCTCACCCAACAAAAAAATATTTAACTTGTCAAAATTACTCTCTGGAACTCATGAAATGACTAAAATACTCCAAACTTTGTGGAAATATATATATCGGAGTCAGATTTCCCAAGAATAGCAAAACCAGATTAAGATAAAAATCTTCACCGAAACGAAAAATGTAGCACGATTGCAAGCAAATGAAAAGTTAAGAGCAGCCAGATGAAGAAAATTATCAAGAAATTGAAAAACAAGAAACTTGCAGCAAAAAACAAGATCTATGTACCAAGAATTGCTTTAAACTGAAGAAAGCTAACAGAAAGATAAGAAGAGAACCTGAGGACGCAGGAAATGAGTATAAATTTCAAACGTTATGAATACGTGAACTAGCAAAGGAAAGGTTGAAATCTAGTTTATGCACTGGTGCTTGTCTGTAAAATCTAAAAAAGGAATCTTCTTGAATGAGAATCAGAAGGTGGATGCTTTTGCACGATTTGTGGCAGGTCGAAGGCGGGTCAGTATTTGTATTTACCCCTTTCCATTTTCTCCTCCTTTCTTACGTTTTCGTGTATCGGAAATATTCATCAAAACCGGAATGCTACCAAGAAATGGTTAATTACATTTTAGTCCCTTGAAAATTGACAAAGTCTCCAAGTAGTTCCTAAAATTCAGAAATGCCCTAAAGAGTTCCTAAAGTTAACAAAACTAAATTAATAATTTAAATCTAATAATCGTGAGGTGCACATTCTAAACTAAATATCTTATTAACGTAGTTAAGGTAAATAAATTAAAAAAGTTTATCTTACCATCAAAATGGAAGTACAATTAATATTTACTTTATTAATATATACGGTATAAAAATAAATATTAGACATACATCTACGTATATTAATAATACTTATAAATTGACCTTTTTTTATTATGCATGTTCTTTGAACCAAATAGGGAAATATAGATTGTACGTCATTTTGGACCTAATATCTTATTAACACAGGTAAAGTGAACAAATTGAGACAAATAATAGAAACCAAAATCGAAGAAAGGTAAAAGATAACATAGAGCCAAAGGAAAAGAAAGTTGACGTAGCATGAAGTAGTACGGGTCAAGTGATTATGGCCTATCAAATTAAAAGTAGGATGTTGAAAACTTATGAGACTTGAATGACGAGAGACAATTGTTGGTCGATGTTTGTGCTGCTATGCTCCATATTGTTGCATTTCAGACGTGTATTTTCTCATTATTGGATTAAGCTTGTTATATTAAATTTTTTTTTTTTTTGGTTACGTATTTAACATTGCATCTCATATGTTCCCTTGTATACTCACTTTCTTTTGATTTATTTAAGAAACATTGAACTTATGAAATACATTGAACTTAACTTAAATAAATTCATTCGTTTTTTAATATATTTAACATATTATTTAACGTCTCTTTAAATGCACAGAATAAAATTATTATTCGAAAAGTAAAAGTAGGATAGAGGATAAAAGTGTCTAGAAAATAATTCTTATGTCATGTGATATCTTAATATACTAATTTGTTATAACGTTACACGTTGTTTTGCATCATTTACTGTTATATTATTTTATAAATTGTGTTAACAAATATTTTGAATAATGTAATTAGAGATTGAAAGAAAATGAAAAAAATATATCTATTATTGGACTAATACGATRTAATCATATTTTGTACGAATTTTAATTTCTTGTGTTTCTATGTTATTCTTGATAATTATTTATAAAATTAATCTTTTTTTGCTGATTTTTCGTTATCTTAAAAACTCTAATATTACATTCTTTACACACAGTTTAACTAATACCTATTAATTGTATACTCTTGTAAAATATGAAATAATTATTATGACTAATTGTTTCCTTTCCTTGTTATTTTATATCTTTGTACATAATCCATTTAGTTATAATTAAATTATGTAGCTTTTGAATTTCTGGATTAATTAATATTTTTAGTCATCTTTACTTTTATTTTTCTCCATGAGTAATGAGAGATAGGATAATTTTTAGATCCCTCCTGAGTTCATCATTGAACAATACATCAAGTATTTTAGAGCCCTGTGAATGTTATAAATAATATGTTACTTTTATATAAAATCASAATGTAACTCATATAAYATTAAAATGTACATGCATAGATACATGGATATAAAAAGATAATAAAAATGCTCAAAGAATAATATAATTACTTCTTTGTCAATCAAAATTAGCTTGAAAATAAGAAAATTTCCAACATGATTATTAGGTTCGATAGAACTTTTACGAATGACTTTCACTTTGATGGACAATAAACTCTTGTATGTACCTAATTCTTTTATAGGCTTTGATTCCATGATGAGGAAGGGAGTTGTGGGTTGAAGCTTTTTGTAAATTTTTTGAATGATTATGTATTTATATTTTCGATAAAAGATGAGTTCATGCACTTTCAAAAAGCAATCATTTAACCAGTTTAGTATTTCTATGTATTTTCAAAATTTTATGAATTGAATGATTTATATTTTTAATTGTCAACTAAATATTAACTTTTGTACTATAAACCTCTTCCTTCTCTATTGATTGGTTTATATTTTTAATTGCCAACTATTAACCTTTGTACCCTTAGTTATCAGCCCCTTCATTTTTTCAGGTTTCATTTTGCGCATTCTTAGAGTTCTATTTAGTACATCTAAGAAAAATATACAAGAAGTGTCTGCTTTGTACTTGACCACATGCTCTCGTAAAGGAAGGGAAATAATACAAATGGAGGTACTTTTGTCATGTATTTCTGATAGACTTCAAATTAGTGTGATGATTATGACATAGTTGATTTGTGAAGGTGTTTTCAGCTGTGAAGATTATCTTTTGGAAAATTCCCTATTGTTTAGGAGTTGGTTTTAGAAAATACTTATTTCCTTAGCAAATAACAAATTAGRATTTTATTATTATTATTAGGTAGTTGATTTTTATTAGGACATGTGAGTTTTTTAATCCTATTTATATGGGTAAGAACCRTAAGTGTTGGGTTGGGTATTATTCACTATTCAACAATTTATTACAGACTTTGTGTTTTTGCTCCTTGACGATGTGCTAAACACATTATTCCGGTTGAAGAAAAATTGATTTAAAAATAATAGTGGAATCTAATTATTTTTCATCTTAATTATTTGTAAGTATTTATTTACTCTATGCTTTTCGAAAAATTCAGGTATTTAGTTAGTCGGTACTTTGAGCTCATTAGTTGATTAGATTGTTTACGTTGCAGCCAGTTAAACCGCAAATCTGTAATTGTGTATTAGGTTTAAGTGAGTAGTAACTTGTATAGGACTATGCAATTCTTATCATGTGAGTAGATAATCTAACCCAAAACAAATCAAGTCTGAGTTTGTTTGTTAGGATGGGTTTTTCTAGAATTTAATACTATCGGACCAAAAAAATCCTAGAGTTTCATTAGAATGGTCTTTCGGATTAGGAAAGATTAGTTGTTAGTGGGTTTTCGAACAAGTATAACTAGTTTATTTACGATAATTAATTTATCTTGTATTTATGATTGATTGGATAGAAGCAGTGTGAAATTAGTGGCTTTAACCGGATTCTTTTCATATATTGTTTCCAACTCTATTTTCTATTTATTCATTTTCTTGTGATTTGTTTGATTTAGAATAATTGGTAGTCTAATAATCTCTTCAAAACCCCATTATTCGTGTTTTATCTGAGAGAAATTGACTCGCTGATTCAATAAGGAGACGACCTTACTCTCCACTGTACAATTTTATTTAATTGAAGGTAGGTTAATTATTTTTATAGTTTAACAACACACCGGTTTCTTAGTCTTCTTTCTTTATTTAATATTTTACTTTCAACGTGAAAGGAACTGTCAATATACAGTTATGCATTAATCATTACGCCCTGCATTTTCACAATGCAAGAAGCCATCTTGATCTCTCTTTGATATTTTCAACAACTAATTAATTGTGTATTACAGAAAGCTGCAACTCAAAGTTAGGAGCAGAGAAGGTGAATGGAAGAGAGTAGCACAAAGCATAGTAGGTGAGAGTAGTTGCACAATTAGATTATCAAAACTATATTATTTCAAATCAGCTATTAACTCAACAATTTGCATGTTATTAAGACTGGTCCCAATTTAGTTTATTTTTCTTATCTTTAACCATTAGTTTAGTAATAGTATTAGTTGCAAAGAAYAACTTGAAGTTTTTATTTATTTATTTATAATTTCATGTACTTTTATAGCAAATTTTGAATTTCAAGAACTATTCAATTATAATTTTTTGTAGATCAATATGAAATTAATCATTTAATAAAAGCATTAAAGATATTGCATTAGATTCATTGTTGCATCAATTAAAATGTGATATATCAATTACTTGACTTCTACATATTATGCTCTGACTGTATAATAAAAAAGTATATATTAAAATATTCAAAATAGAAAAAATTAAAGGGAAAGGTAAGTCCCACTCAATAAATCATCCCTTGGAGAGAAAATAAATAGATTAATTAATATTTTCTTTTGAAACAAAAGGGGAGGAAGGAACAAGAAATACTTATCTCCGACATGGTCTTACAAGTTAAGTATTTGCTCAAACATTCCACACTTTCTAGAGTTGGGTATGGACCTAATCTTATAGGGATTAGGGTTGCTCTTTGTTGCCTAATTAAAATTAAATAACTTATAATTGAGATAGAATTTTTATTCTTCTCGTCGTATATTTCTATATTRTATCATAAGGRTTTAGARTCAGGATACGAGAATTGCGAGAAATCACAAGTGAGAACCTTTTGAAAAGAGTTGCAAGAAATCACTAGCAAATGCKCATCATGTAATGATATTTTAGTTTTAGTGAATTTGCTTGAAACCATCTCTTGATCTTAAGGATTTTCTTGTCTATGTTGCCTCGAGTTTTTTAGAAAATTTTCAGGTAAATTTGTGTCTTTGCTATTTGGGGGCTACACTTGACCGCTTTTTGAGGGACCAAGTTATAAATAGCTTTAGTTTTAACTCCATCATCACTTTTAGTGGTAATGCATTTTCAAAATTGCTCCTCCAGATATATGAAAGTGCATTTTATAATACRCGAGAGAAGGAGCATTTTGAAAATGGGGTAAATTCAAAAGTGATGATGAGGATAAAACTAAAGTTATTTACAACTTATTAYCCAGAAAGGGAGCCAAGTGAATCAGTACCCCTATTTGGACAGCTGGAGCCCAAAAAGATCTCTTCCTTCTTTGATATTTAAAGATTGAACCATAATTTATTTAAACTATGACTGATGAATTCAATGAATAATTTGTTACCTCAATCCTCTTTGCCAAGAAAGTTCAAGTGAATCATTTGCCTATGCCTGAATTTTTTTGTAAACTTTTGCGTTGAACAGTTTTCTGGGTTCACTCCCCTTCGGCTCGTTTCCAAATACTACGATCGCTCGCCAGTGCAGATTAAGGCAAAAGCTTCATACATCCTTTTGTTGTGTTCACGAATCCAAACAAAGATCATTCTTCCTCAGCTAAAACCCCAGTAGTATACTCCATACATGTACTGAAATATAGATACTTATCCATGAGAGGATGAGAGAAATAGAGSTAGAGATAATTGGAAAGCGCTAAGCAGATAGRTAGAACAAGCAGAAAATGGAGAATTCAATCATGACGTTCTATTGTCTAAAAAGACTGCTGCTCAATGATATTACAAGATAGTACAATAGAATTTCAACATTTTTGCCTCTATCATGAATTGATTTTCCTGGATTGTGCTCGCTACATATGGATGGCATGGTACAAATGTAGCACTACATCCTGCTAATTGCTGAAAGCCTCCTTGCAAGAGTGATTCGCCTAGCACCTCAATCAAGATGTGATTCTTCTAATCAGGGAAATGATGAATCAATGCGCATGCCAATCCTAGTTAACAGAGGAAACGAAGCAAATCAAGATACCTAAGAAATTCTCTTAAGTATTCACATGTTCATAAACATCTCCTTGAGTGGTTTCAGTCGGCCAAGAAGTAGAGGTCGCTGAGAGAAACTACATGACGCTGGCTTTACGAGTAGCTCCGTGAGCACATTTGGAGAAAATTCGGAGTTAATTTTATCTATATCTTCTGCTTTAAGACTTGCCGCAACTGGATCTTTTGACTTTCCATCCTGGCCTCCAAAAGTTTTGCTTTCAGACTATTCTTCTGTGCACTCCGTGGCCATTCAATGCACCCTTTCATGCCTTTTGTTATGTGTGGATTTCCTGACTCCGGGGAGCTCCATTGTCCAGCCAAATCCGGTGGACTGAGACCACCTTTACCTGAACCATGATCTGGGGAAATCAAAGCCCCACCATTGGAGAGCCTACCATTTGAAAGCCTTCCATTGATTCCCTCCAATGCTATGATCTTGTAATTTTCCCCATTRCCTGGGCATGATCTCCAAAGCCTAGAGATGGAAGTTACCTTCTTCAGTTGCCTAGTTGGCCCAGAACAGACTTCACTGATCTCTGTAATAGGGGTCCCCTCACCTCCATTTCCTTCCCATCCTGTTCCACCTCTCGACACATTGCTATTGCGGTGATTTTTATTAACTGATGGGTCGCTCCCATCTGGTGAATAAATTGAGCCCTGATCATCAGGATGACTTACAGTTTCCCACTCACTTCCCTCATCATCTAAAGTGCCACTTCGGTCAATATATGCATCAGAATGTCTCTGAATAATATCTTTGTTGAACATATTAACTTCGGGACTGACAGTGTGCATTCTGGAGGCATGGCTGTCAGGACTATAAGCCACACATGGTTCGATCTGTCTCTCATTGGTAWCCCCAAARTTGACATCTTCAAAAACAGCGAAGATATCATCTGGATTTGGGGGCTCATAAGTGAATTCTCTAATATCCTGAATATTCACAGATGTTGCAGCTTGATGAAGGATCTCTGCCATTCTCAAATCCTGAGAATCTCGGGTTGCAGCTCTTGAGTTCAGAAAAGATTCCAGATCTGCTATTAGCCTATTCATGTAACTGTATCTATCTTCAAGCGCCACTTTTGCATCAACAAGCTTCATCTGAACCCGTTCCTCACGCCAGACCTCTGCCATCTGCAACATCTTTCTCTCTTCATCCACTTCCTCTCTAAGTTTCATAGATTCCCTTTTCAATGCTTCAACTTCAGCCTTGTCTTCTCCGATTTCCTTAGCTAGTTCATCACATACTTCCTCTATCAGTTCCCTAGCCTTCCGCTCTTTTTCATAGTCCTGCATATAGCACTTTGCTGATAACTTTGCCTCAGCTAACTCATTAACCAGCTTGGAATTAACAATTTCCAACCTTTGGCGATTTTTCCTCTCCCTGCTCAAGTCAGCTTTCATGTCATCAATAATTACACGAACTTTCTCATGTTCTCTGCTCCTCCATGCTGCCCTTTCCTCACCGAGTTTCTTCAGAAAGTGCTCAAGTTTCTTTTTTGATGTCCGTCGATCAGTTTCAAGTTCCTGAATTTGAGCTCGAGCCTGCTCAAGTTCTGTCTCAAGTGCAGATATTACTGAAGCAGCCCTTGCTTCCTGGTCAAGGAGCTTCCCCTGCTCAGAGTTCTGTTTTACATCATCAATTGTTTTCCATCCAACAGGATCCCATTTTGTTGCACCCTCCATTGCCGTGTTAGGAAGTTGGAATGAAGACTCAATCTACAAAGTTTTGAAATGCTTAGAACATCAGATAAGTTTACACTGAAGCACACCTAAAGCGGCAGCGAACATAGTTTCCATTTAATATTCAATAAATTTTGAGTCCTTTGGAAGGTAAGACACGGCAAATCCAGTCTTATTAGATTTTAAAAGTTAAAAAGGAAAATACTAACATAAATAGATTAGTATTTATTGGCATTTGGAAGAAAATTCGCAATTTTGTAGACAGAGAAGTTACATAGGTAGTAAGTAAGCATTATGTGGCATATGCCGTATCTCCCCCAGTCTCCCTCAGTTCCTAAAAGCTAGGTCTTCCAAAAAACGAATTTTACGAATCTGGATCCACCCATTCTTGACCAGCCATTAATAATGTAAGAGTTCAAAATATTGCCAAGGAAATCACATACCTTAGGTAAGAACCCATTTCTTGGACCAGAAACTGAATGAGGACTTTGCACCAGATCCTTTGAAGCAGAATTATGCACTTTACAACTATGATGACCATGAAAGTGGGCCCCAACATGATTATCTCCAGACTGCTAAAGAAAAACAAACAAGCAGCTGAATTACAAATTTCCAACAGCTGGCAAAACTAAACTTTAATTACCTCCAACGCCACAGGCTTAAGATCTAAGACACAGCCAACTCTRTTGTTTCTCTTTACATAGAGGTCATGAAAATTCATTAAATTCAGTGAACATTATCCCTAGAAAACTAGGTCGACTAAAGGGGGAAAACAAACATGTATTTGTAAATTGAATGACTGACCGTAGTTAAAATATGACAATAAATGGCAAGAACTACAACGGTTGTCCACAATATTACCAAGGGGACCAGTAAAGTTGCCGATCAAATGCATTGAAAATAAAGCCCCGCATTCTTACTAGACAAGTTGCCATCATGTCCTTCATAGTCGAGAACAAGATTTAATGTACTCACACTATCCCAGAATGCAGGACAGCTAATTGACGAGATGCACATCAAGAACAATTGTATTGTACATCAATTTATTCATCCAAAAAGCACTTAACCTTGTTTTGACGTAATTTCATTTCATCCTTTAAATGCTTTCGAAAGAAAGCCTTGAAAGTATAAACCTTTTGAATCACACTACCTGAAACCCTAACCTTTCACCGCCGCCGGTTGGAACTTCAGGCAACTGCATTCTCCATATTCCAGCGCCAAGCTTCCTAGCTGAAATGAGAGTCTTCATTTTACGGCTACTTCTACGACCAGGCTCCGCCGCCGGCGACTCGTGCTTCTCCTTACTAACACCATTATCAGCTCCAGGTTCATCAAACTTCCATCGAAGGAAGGGGGTTTCAGGCCTGCTACTCCTTTTTCCCCCAGCATCCTTCCTCAACCGCACTCCATTCCCTGAACCCTTACTCTTTCGTGGAGGAGGCTTCCGTGACTGAACTGATTTTTGTAGAAGATCTGCCTCTGGCAAAGGATTCAACGGCCTTGAAGATAAAACCGCCGGCAGCTCAGTCTTCCTACCAGTGATCTTCATTATCTCAGCCCAGATTCAGCCATTATTCAACTCCAAATTACTCCTCTGCAATATCAGTCCCAGCTTCTCGCCTTTGGATTTTGGGTTCTTCTTTTCTAGAGGGTTCTTGGGGATGGGGACTAGGGTGTCCGGAAAAAGAGGGGGTTGGGGGGAAGAGACTGGGGATGGCTCTGCGATCTCGAGCACTGAAGTCAAATGAGGTTTCTTCGTGGAGAGTTGAAGAGTGAGAAGAGAACTACGTATATGTAGAATTGTACGGTCTCGTCTCTTATTACAGAACCTTGGATTACGATTGATGAAGACATCGGCGACGTCGTTCGAACATAGTGGAGAAATGGATTCTTCGGACAGGCACATGTGGTTAGAGGTTAATTTATAAGTGTCGCCGCGAAAATTACTGGACCGTCTTGGCATTTTGTCAAATCCACGCGCTACGGAGCACGTCGCGCTCGTGCAAAAAAAATTTTGTATGGAAGAAGTAAAATGAAAATGACGAGGGTAAAAGTCTGCGAATGGATGATGACGGGGTTGGGTCCAAGGATCGAAGTCTACCAATTTAGTAGAGCAAATTGATTGTTCTCCCCTCCTCGTACATCATAATAATAGGTTAAAATATATAAATTAATAATTAAGCTAAAATTATTTATTAAAATCCTTATATTAGAAAAAGAAAAATTATTAATTGCATCAAAAAAACAAGAAAAAATGATGATTTTATAAATTGAACGAAAATAGTTTGAAAATTAATTAAGTGTAACTAGGGACCAGAATGAGCTAACATAAGGTCAGTTCAAGCCTCTGGCACTCAAATTTCAAATTTGACTCATTATATTTCATATAAGCCAATTTTTTTGCTTAAGATCCATGCAATATAGCTTACGAGCATCTCTCGCACGTCTCGAGCTAATATTTATAGTTTAATATATATTATAGAATATAATAATCATATCACGATTAATTTAAAAAAGTAACAACATTATCATCATAATACAAACTAAAATCAATAAAAGCTAATGAAAATTCATAATATGAGCATCATGACTCTTTTGCAAATGACTTACTCAAGTTTGAATATTTCTCAAAATTTGAAAAGACTTTTAAAAGGGTATAAGTGTAATCTTKTTAAGTTCCAACTAAGTTTAAAAGAAAAACATTTAACTTCACTAAAATATATCTTTACTTGATTTTTGAATAAAATAATATTTTTAACGATATCATATAAGTATTCCAATATATCATTTTTAATTATAAAAAGGATTAGACATTCCATTAATTTATGAATCATGTTAAGAGTTCTATTTTTCTAACCAATAAAAATATATATGAAAAAGGCAGGAAAACAATAACTTTTTTTATCATTTTCAATTTGTTTGATTAAATAATTTCTTAAGATTTTAATTAAAGGTCTTATTTTTTAACATTCTCAATCAAGTTTTTGAACTTATAAAAAGAGTTCAATTCATTTTGAATAATGAAGTCTTTAGTTAAGATTCTATAATATTTTCAAGGACCAAATGAAATTCATCCTATTTTGATATGTTTAATATTTTATGGTACTGTAACAAAGTAAAACTAGAAAATGACATGAAAAGGTACATATTTATTTCACCATACCATTATTGGCGCTGAATTCAGGGGGTAAGTTAAAGACGATTAAGATCTGCAAAGGCAGATGTACTACTATAATGATCAAAATGAATGAACAAAAAAGTGAAAAAAGAAAATAAAYAAATTATGATTCCTTGTCGGGCAGCGGGTGCACGTACGCTCTGAGGCGCGCTTGGGGAAGACAAATTAATTGGTCTCTTTGTGTTCTGTAGTAAACAGCAGCTACACTGCATGAGGAGTTCTGCCAAAATAGGCAGGTCCTCCGCTTCCAGATCTAATAAGGGCATCCGAGGGACTTTCCACGTGGATCCATTCCTACATTCACACGTCTGATCTCTTGGGCCCACAACTTCTTATCACTTCTGTATTTTCTTTAAAGACGATACCTATATAAATAAATAATTATTTTTAGTATTACCTTTTGTGTTATTAGGGTTTATTATATGTTGAGTTTTTATAACAATGATCATTGTAATGGTGCTAAATAAGCAAACCCCCCCCCCCAACAAAAAGAATGACTAATCTTTTTAATGATTGTAGTATGTTATGATCGTAATTTAAGTTTAATATTTAATTTTTTCCTTAAAAATAACACCAGTAAATACTTGTATTAATTTTTGCTTATTTTTAAAGTTTATTAATTAATCAATACTAATTTATCAAGTGTAATAATTAAAATTTTAGTTTATTTTATAAACACATTAAGTATTTTAAAAGATATGTGAATATAAAATAATAAGCGATTGCTTACATTTTATCAAATACATATAATGAATTAGATTAAAGAAATTTATGTATACTCAACTAAAGTTTTATTTTATTTTATAAAAATATGAAGTATTATGAAAGACTTAGAAATACTAAATGAAGATGTCCATTTACATTTTATGAAGTACGTGCATTAAATGAATTAAATTAGAGAAAAATGATTCTACATAACCAAAATTTAATTTATTTTAAACATATGAAGTATTATGAAAGATTTAGGAATATTATATATATACTTCGAAATCTAAAATTTCGTTATCTCATTCAATATGCAACAAATTAAATACAAGAATTTGTCTATGCATTCAATATGAATCTTTTATAATAATATTTTATTTTAAAAAATTTAATATTTCAAAGCATTAAAATTTTGAAGCATCAATCCTACATATAAAATAATATTTACTTTAAAATTTATAAATTTTTATAGCTATTTGATTTCTTTTTCTTAAACATATTTTTAATATTTCATTGGTAATCCTTAGGTAAGTATTGATGAAAATTCAAATTTTTAATTTTAACATTAATTTTAGTTTATTCAAATTGTTGATGGATTCATATTGAATTTCAATTATATATATTTTTCCTTTTTTCAAATTAATTTTCAAAATTTTACTCGTAATTACCTATGGATTACCAGTGGATTTTAATGTAACTATAATTATCATTATTGTTTGTACAAATCTCTTCTCTACAAAATATAATAGGAAAATAAGAGAAATACGTAAAAAATAATTAATCTTATAAATTTGATAAGAAAAGTGTTACAATTTGTGAAATGTTTTCGTGACAAGAATTCAATCTGCAGATTCTTCTCTTTGAAATTTTTCAAGGGCTCCATAGCTTTATCTYGGAATTTGAAGAGAAATTTGGTACTCTTTCTTCTAAGCTTCTTTCAATTGTTGGATATTGATATGAATTTTTTGATCTCTTCCGCTTAGGCAAACTGAATTGATTTGATTAGTCGAAGTCACATATAGGAGCGACGTGGCGTTACTTGGATTGCCGAGCTGCATCCATGATTCCATTAGTTGAACCTTATRATTTTTGACATGTGTCATCATTTTATTAGTCGAAATGACACGTACTCCCCATTTTTTATTATTTAAATAAATTATAGAAATTTAATTTAATAAAATCTCTATATCTACACTTATTTTTTTTTCAAATTTAATTTTAGAAATGCCGTCAGCAATCATTTTGTAATTATCGACGGATTTTAATGAATTCTATTTATCTTTATTATTGAATTTGTAAAATTAATTTTACAAACTTCATTAATAGTTTAYAGACGAATTTTATGAATTTTAATTATCTTATTGTTACAATTTTAAAATTAATTTTTAGAAATTCCATAGATAATACTTCGACAATTACCAAAAAAATTTATTGAACTTTAATTAGCTTTATTATTAAAATTTTAAAATTAAATTTACAAATTTCGTTGATAATCTTTCAATAATTATCATGGATTATCAAAGGATTTTATTGTATCTGAATTATCTTTTTTTATTTTAAAAATTCCATCTATAATCATTATCAATGAGTTTTGATAAATTTTAATTATCTTTATTTTTATTTTTTAAAAATTAATTTTACATATTCTGTTGACAAAAATTAATTTTACACATTCCAAATCACAAAGAGTTGAGATTTGGAAACGATAACATCTATAACATAAATTTGTTTTTTGGGGCTATYTGACTTTTAYCAAATAATATATTTTTCATGCCAAGGTAAACTCTGTATTTGCGATATATGTTTCTTCCTTTGTGAAGGGCTTATCATCGGCGATCATCTTCTTTACAACACCATTATCGATGTACTTGAAGCATTGGTAGAGTGTCAAGGGTACAACCCCATTGTCATGAAGTCAATGCCTTCCCAATAACATATTGTAAGATATTTTAGACTTCATGACATGGAACAGAATATTTGATGACATTTTGTCAATTGGCAAGTCTAATCGAATGGTGYTCAATGCTCTTTGACCTCCTTGATTAAACCCCTAGATCATGAGGCAACTTTGGGAGATTTGTTTTATGGACATGCCAAGTTCTCTTAACATGCACAGAGGAAGGATATTGACTATTGAACCTTCATCCAACAATATTCGATATATCTTCTTTTTTAGCGCATAACCAAATACACATAAAGGTTGGTTATGAGGTTTTGAACCTAGAAACAAGTCATTATCGTCGAAAGTTATGACTGCCATACATGTGGCTGAATTGGAAACGCATCCCTTGGTTTACACAGGACAATCCTATTGAACTAAATCTTTTGGAGAGAAAGGGCCAGAATCATTTACCTCCGTTTTACCGGTGATAGAACAAAAGACAACTCCAAGATTATCAGTTAATGCTTTTGGAAATAACTCTCCCAATGTAWTYAGTACCCGATACTTGGTGATGCATGAAACCTTTGACTTATTGACGACTTTCTTAGGAATAACCTTATTAGGCTTAGATACATTCCTTCTTATTGCTCCGCTTCTTTGAATTAGTTTCTTATTTGCAGATTTCTTTTCATGATTCTTTCAGCGTTTCACAATTGTCTAACCTTCAAAATCAGAATTATCAGCTTTGCCATCTTCAGCATTTTTGAATGGCTTTGCAACCATATCTGCCATTGGGTTAGGTAATTTGTAACAAGATTTAGGTAAGGGCTTTATGTCGAACTTCATCGTATCGAATTGCTCAAATTTGATCTCAACGAAGAGTTCAAGTGATCATGAGATATGTGCAACATWTGCATTCATAGATCTGAATGAGAAAGCATTTGTTATAATGCTTGTTTGATTAGCAGCCACTTTTTCTTCGTCCAACAAAATGCGTCTCTTACGAGCTAATTCCATGACTTTACCCTTAAAGATGAAGTATTTCTCGATCAGGTGGACAAGAAGACGATGATATCTGTAATAATTTGGATCTCGAAACCGTCATACTTCTTCTGGCTGCTTCATATTTAGCAGTTCAATTATTCCAAATTTTAATATGTCATCAAATATTTCTGAAACGTCAGATTTGAGAAATGGTATTCTTTATTTTGCATATCTTTCAAAGTCATGCATCTTCTTCCAAGATGTGGAGCAATATTTACTTTCTCTGTAACCTTTCTGCTTACTTTTACAAGTATCCTGACAGGCGTTGTAGTTGTTATCATGGATCCTTTTGTGTTAGACTTGGCAGATGACTTAGTTGTTTTCTTGACGTCAAACTTTTYCTTCTTTCATGGCTCGGGTATTGAAACTCCTTGATCTTCGTGCGCCGTAATGCTCAACTCCATATCATGAGTTGGGATAGCCAATTTTTCGAAGGTTCTCGGTTGGATTCATTTTARAATGTATTAGAGGCCTCAATGCATAYCTTAGATATACATCCCGATTGTAGATTGTTCAGAGAGGCGATCTCTACAATCCAGGCTCAAACTTCTCTATCAATTGATGTAATTAATGACGGGCTCATCTTTCTATTGCTTAGTATGACTTAGTTCTAATACACTTACAGTTTGACAGGTGTTGTAAAAGCAATTAAGGAATTCATGTTCAAGTTTGTCCCAACTATCAATGGATCCAGCCGTAAGATCGATGTACCAGTCGAATGAGTTTCCATTGAGAGATCGAACAAATTACTTGATAAGGTAATCAACATATGTGCCAACATTGTTGTAAGTTTTAACAAAATGTGCAATGTATTGTTTAGGATTTCCCTTTCCATCAAATTACTGAAATTTTGGAGGTTGATAACTTATGGGCATCTTCAAGTTATTAATCCTCTTGCTATATGGTTTATAATATGCAAAAGAAGATTTAGTATTCCCTTCATACTTATTTTTTAGGGCATCCGTGATGAGATCCTTCAATTGGTCAATAGAAATTAGTCCATTTGAGGAGACTTGAATTGTTGTGATTTCTTTTGAGGGTCCCACTTCTCTCATGTTTTTAGATTCAAATTYGACTTTGAGGTTTCTTTCACAAATCCTGATATATTTGAAGGTTTGGAATATTTTAAAGTAAATTGGCTTRTTTCTCTAGCATTRTCGATTGATTTGTTTCTGCAGTATTGTCAAATCGATTTAGTAGTTGAGTACTTGTGAGATCTTGCTGCTRAGTATGSTTTGCAAGACWTTCYAYCAATTTGGTCAGATTTGAAATCTTTTCCTTGATAGTTGAGTGCTTGCTATCATAATAGGCAAAGTGCATAAACTTGTGGTTGGATCTTCATGAGCCATCACATCGCATGTTTAGACTTTTGGTGTTTAGTTCTTGCAATCAACAATGTTATTCATATCACAGAGCTTACTCCCATTTTCCCTTTTTGAGGATGAACATCCCTGARCATGGGATTGGAGTATTTGAAGATCTGACCATATGAGAAGTACTTCTCAACTTCTTTCCCTGCATCAGATGGCGCCCTACTCTGCGTTACAGGTCCTGCATATGTAGTTGACGTGGTTAACCTGGTAGCGGCACAAATTGTTGCAGATCTGGAAGGSGTAGCCTTTGAAATTTTATTCTTTGGAGCCATTGATGAATTTGATCTGATTTGATTTGAAGAGAAGAGATGAACGGCAGAGATTGTCCCAATGGGCGTGTTAAAATTTATTTACATGAATCTTTCATCTGCAAAATATAATAGGAAAATAAGAGAAATACGTAATAAAGTATTAATATTATAAATTTGATAAGAAAAGTGTTACAATCTTTGTAACATTTTCGTGACAAAAACTCAATCCGTTGATTCTTCTCATTGAAATTTTTYGAGGACTTCGCAGCTTGATCTCGGGAGTTGAGGAGAATTTTGGTGCTCTAAGCTTCTCTCAATTGTTAGACCATGATATGAATTTTTGGACATCTTCCCCTTATGCTTTCACCTCTATTTATAGGCAAAATGAATTGATTTGATTGGTCAAAGTCACATGTAAAGCAATGTGACGTTATTTGGTTTATCGAGTTGTATCAATGATTCCATTGGTTGAACCGTATGATCTTTAACACGTATCATCATTTTATTAATTGAGATGTCATATATTCCTGCAAATTTAATGGGAGCATTTAAAATTAACTTTTGATTATTTAAATAGATTATGAAAAATTAATTTAATAAAATTTTYATATTTACACTTATTTTTTCAAACTTAATTTTACAAATGTCGTCGTTAATCCTTTTGCAATTACCGTAAATTTTAATGAATTTTATTTATCTTTATTGTTAAATTTTTTAAATTAATTTTATAAATTTCAGCGGTAGTTTACCAATGCATTTTATGAATTTTAATTCTCTTTCTTGTTACAATTTTAAAATTAATTTTTACAAATTCTATCGATAATCCTTCGATAATTACTGAACTTTTTTAACRAATTTTAATTAAATTTTAATTATTTTTATTTTTATTTTTAATAATTAATTTTACATATTCTGTTGGTAATCCTTCAATAATTACTGGCAAATTATCTACAAATTTTAATAAATTTTAATTTTTTGAAAACTTATATTACAAATTTTGTCGATAATGGCATAATGATAGTAGGGTCGGAATATTCCTGCCCTTCGAATTTTGATGAATTTTAATTATCTTTATTTTTATTTTTTAAATTAATTTTAGATACTTCGTAGGTAAATCGTTGGTAGTTACCAACGAATTGAATTAAAGATTGATTTATATTTATTTTTTATAATTAATTTTACACATTCTGTGATAATCATTTGATAATTACCAATGGATGTTTCCATTTGCGGATTTATAGATGAACTTTCATCTGATATTTTTTTTTAAATTATCCATTTCCATCCTGAATCCATCAAATATCTGTTAATAAATTGGAGACAGAATATTCCGTGAGAAAATTCTGTAGGAAAATTGGTTTTGTTTTTTTTTTAAGTGAATGATATCCAAACCTTTAAAAATTTATTGTCTTCATAAATGATATAGTTTTCATGCTTTTTGGTATTTTTTTAAGAATATTGTTATTTATAGCTTGTTTTGGACACAATTATATAAGATATAATTAATTCAATATGAAAAACAAATGAAATCCCTTTTAAACTAGTATTATTGATTTGGATGATGAAAATATCGTAATATTATATATCAAATATAGAAATGATTATCTCACATTTAAATTTGATTGAGAATGTCAATTGTTAATATTATTTCAATTAATATATAGTTATCGATTTTATTATTTGTAACGTATCGAATGAAATATCTAAATGGTCATAATTTTACACTCGATTAACCGTTTTAGGCAAATGAACACTCATTTTAATATGATTTAGAGAGATATATACAATGAAATATTTAGAATTGATGTTCTTTGGGGCACTTCATCCTCCCCAAAACGGACACTTTCAAACTTTCCTTATTTGTGCTCTGTGGTATGAATTTGACGATTTTTGTTTTATTCTTTTTTAATTTTTGTGAATAATTATGTAATTTTATATTAACACTTTAAGTAATTTTGATTAGAAGATAGTCAATAATTGACTTTATTATAAATTAAGCAAACGTGGTGTATAATTTGCTGTTAAGGATAATGTCATTTTAAAAATCCATATTTTCTATTTATTAAATATTTAATTAGAAACCACTAAAGAAGAAATAATAACATTCAAAATTTCAACAAATCTTAGCTCTACAAGACGGACATGGCAAATTTTTATCTCATATTTTGATTACCCGCCCTTCTCTCTCCTTTTCCTTCCCCAAACCACATTCTCTCTCTTTTCTAAGTGAAATTTAATTTATTATCGTATCAACTGATTTATAAAAGATTCAAATTCGAAGCACTTCCTAAATGAAATTTATTCTTTATGAACATTAACGAATAAAGATGTAAATGTAATCTATCTAAGTGGATTGTTCTGCTTCTTGTTACTATATTTTAAGTTATTACACTAATCTTTTTTAGAATATTTATATGTGCAAGAATTATTAAAAGTGAAAATATTATGAGTTTTATCATGAATCAAAATCAAATTTCGTCTTAATAAAAGTTAGGGGAAAAATTTTTAATAAGGAAATGCTTAAAAAACAATAATAAAGGATTATTAGAAAAGTTATTATATATTATGAAAATTCTGAAATAATGAGAGAGAGAGAGGAGGGGAGAGCGTTATATTTTGGGTGCGCCTTGCTGAAGCTGGAAGTGAAGCACGAAACTATGCGGCTTGCGAGAAATACTTGCGAGAAATACCAGAGGCGGTGGTGGTATGGCTGTGCTAGGAGGTGGAGGGAGGTCTTTGTCTCGACATCGGGAAAGAGAATAAAAGAGYTAGATGTGATAAAGGAAACAAATTCCCTTAAAAAAATGGAGGGGAAATACAAAAGCCATTTGAGGTGGGGGGGGGGGGGGAAGATCCTCTTTTCCCATAGCTCTCACATCCGGATACAAAGCAAGTAAACTGTTTGCCTAATGGGGATTAAGAGGGCGGGTGGAATTAATCTACTTCTAGTTCCATGATACAAAGCAAGTACTTGTTCCTCAGTTCAATTCTTCTGCAACTCGAACAGAAATGAACTGGGATGCAACGAAGAGTGTTTATTCGGTAGCTCTCTCTTCCTCCACGGCCCACTCGATCAAATTTCACCTATCCGTCCCGCTCTCCCTCACTTTCTTGACTATAATGTTGTCTTTCCTGGTCTTAAAGATGTTCTGGGTTGAGGTATTTTCTGTTTTTGAAGCATAAAATAAGAAATCCCATATCATATAATGTAGTATTGGTTTCAATACTGTCAAATGGTTATAGATGGCTGATAATTTGAACTATTAATTTTCTTGTTTTTATTATTTGGATAAAGAGTTTAGACAATTAGGAAAGGGGGATTCCAGATTGGTTGTTGATGTGTCATATTGTGGTTTCCGCATGGGAGAAGATAAAATTGATATTCTTACATCTCATAGTTCCAAAAAAATTACTAGTAATAAGTTCAGAACATTACAGGTGTACTTGAGTCTTTCAAATTTCTCATTGTCTGTGAAGTGTCACATATTATGCATATAGTAGCCATCTACTAGTTTTAGGGTTCTTGAACATTAAAATTTTAGTTCTTTCTTGTTTATATTTGTTGACACAAAGGAAAAAAAAAAAAAAAAAGCCAATCAAGATGGCTGAGCAGAAAGAAGATGAGTAATTTACTATCTACCCAAGAAAAGAAAAATTATAATAGTATGATAGATTGAGGAACCATTGATTAAAAAGAACTATCAACAAAGATAAAGCGCTAAAACAGAATGCCTAGATATTCATCGATCAATATGGCATGAACCAGCCAAGATASCCGATCGAACAAGCTTGGGATATGGTGATAAGATTTTCTAGCCRAGATTATAGACCACTACTTCCCAGCATTACGACATTTCAAGACGTGGGCSAATAAAGGAGAGAACAAACAAGAAAGTGGATGAGTAGCCTTGATTTATTTTGATCACAAGCAACATAATCCATTTCGATTAAATATAAAAGAAGGAAATGAAGAAGAAGAAGCCCTCGAATCAATCCACATCAAATCAGATAAATTAATTCTTTACCAAATCCTTCAATTTTTAGCATTATGCATCTCATTTCCATTATTACGTAGCTTGTTTAACTCAGCTCTATGCTTCTCTTTCCAGTTTTGTAGCTRGGTTTATACAGCTTTCTTTATATAGCTTTCCTTAGCTATCTTTATACAGTTTTCCTCAGCTATACTTTTATGCAGCTTCTTTAGCTTCCTAGCTGGCTTTGTTTAGCTTATTCAGTTTCGTAGATGACTCAGCTTCTTTAGCTTCCTAGCTGGCTTTGTTTAGCTTATTCAGTTTCATAGATGACTCATTGGTTTTATCTTAGCTTTCAGATGTTATGCCCTGCGTACATTGCTACTTCCAATTTACTTACATCAATATTTGCCTCGTTAGCTTGCTTATATTCATCTGATACTAGCTTCGAATTGAGTTTCTAGCCGTTTCTATAAGCTAAGTGTTCTCCATCATCATAATTTGCTTAGCTAATCACATATATATTTTGTCGAGGATTTTCTTTAATTAATTTAAAGAATCTATTCTTTAATAAAAGAGAATATAAGCATTTGACAAGCTGAACAATCGATTAATTAGTCAGAAAAACCAAAGCCCCACGATCGGATCAACCGATAATCAAGCCACTTGACCAATATACATCCATCACCAGTGCACCTCACGCCTACTAACTTTTCAACGGCCTTCTTTCATCAGCTAAGCCATTTCTGACCACCAATAATATTAATGTCTGGCTTGCACATAGAGGTTATTCAGGCTGCTATGTGGTTTTAGCTGAGTATGTTCTAGTTTGTGATTGAGTGAGACTTCAAAGGTGGTAGTRGAAATCCGGAAGTCCCGTCCTGGTTTTATGTTGCAGTCATTTCAGATGCCTTTCCTTATGAGTTCTTCAAACACGGACTAAGAGAAAATGTCAAGTATTCGACATGTTAAGTTTTGCTTCTATATTTTCAGAKATAACAACTTTTTTCAAGCTAGAAGACCAATTGGAGTTGTTTTGAATTAGCCAAGAAGCTCAGCGGTGGTTTTATGTTCAGGTTTCTCATTCATATTAATTAGTTTCATTTTCTAGTTATGACTAAGTCTACCATGCTTAATTGATTGTACATGTTAGCTTTTCTCTGTCACAATTTTTCYGATGTAATTTTAACAATTGCAGAAACTCCTAGATTCGGGTTGGACTTGTGCATCAAATTTTTGGTGCATATCATCAATTTCCAAGTTTATGTKGAATATTCTTGTCAAGTAAAAAAAGTATCAGAACACGAGAGGAATGGGTTATCTTCTCTTAAATATTTTTGAACTAGGTTTGATTAGAGTTCCTTACGTGAATTTATTGAAGGAGATTAAATGAGGTTTTAGGTTCTTAGCCTAGTTTTGTAGCTTGATGCTCTCTGTTTCCTTCACCATGGTCGGRGAACTATCATGAGAACTTTTTCTTTTACGAGGAAACCATGAGTGTGCCCCAATAAACTGTATACACTGGTTTTGTAATGAATGCAAGGGAAGATTTAATGTGAGGCTATGGAAGATTTTCTCATATTGCTTTAAGTGTCTACCAGTGGCAGTCATGATTGGTAAGAAGATTCAGAATTTTAGCGGTGTGTTTGCTTTGGTTGTATCCAGGGCTCAAAACGCACTTGGAATATGCTTTCTCTGTGCTTCACAACTTAAAACTACCATCTTCTTTGTTTTGAAGGAGGTGAAGAATCATGGTGGGATTTAAGAATAGTGAATAGGATCATGAAGGATAAGTCCTTCCGGTTTGCTTTCTAAAGTTCAGAAGAGTTTTCCATGAAAGGTTCGAGAACAACAAAGGCAAACTACGGAGAACAATTAGAGGAATTTTCYTTTTTAAATTTTAGAGATAGATGTTATTGATAATATCATTATGTATTATCTCATATTGTGGAATATATATATATATACACATTTATGGTTTAAATATTGTAATCCTTGATGGTAAATTACTTCTAAAATAATTACGTATTAGTTAAATTTTAAAAATCTTTGAATTATTTTATTTTTTACTTTAATCAATTCTCCAATTAAATTTTCATTTTGCCAGATTTTATTGATTTTAATTTTAATTTTTTATTTTTATTATATATAATATTCCGTGAAAATCTGTTGCAAATTTCTAATGAATTTTTGATGGAATAATCTGTTAGAAATTCTCGGTGAATACATTAAAAATCTGTTGGAAGTTTCGGATAGATTTTCGATCGAATAATTTATTAGAAATTTTCGATGGATAATTTAGCGACGATTTTTTTTYCTTCAAAAAAAGGTTTTTYCCAACTGATTCYTGATGGATTTTTTCATAGGAAAAATGGCTTTTTCTCGTAGGAGCATCCATGAAGGATGTGAATAGAAAATAGGGCGTGGGGGATCGGCACGCCCAATCTAAATCTYTCTGAGGGTAGTAATGAAACGGTAAAGTGGATCTCCTCGTGAGATGAAAGTAAATGGAAATGTAATGTAAATCGCTCTGCAATATTATCGGTAAAAAATGTAACTTGGTTCCAAATAATAACTGTACACTGTAGAGCCTAGTAGTTAGGGGATACACCAAGTGAGCTCATGTCAGTCAAGAAAAACAAACTTTTGAAAAGTTAAAGGAAAATGGGGATATGATTTTTAAATGTATTATAAGATATTACATAGCATTGGCAGTCATGCATGAGGTTTACTTACTGAACTTTAGTTTACCCTTTCCTTTTATTTCACGTTTTCGATGAGGAAAGTTAGGTGATTTGAAATATTGCTTAGGGCTAGACTCGGATCCGAATAATACATGTTTTTAGAATTTTACTTTTATTGAATCTTCAATGTTTAGAGCACTTTAGGGTCAATTTGTATAGCTATTAAAATGAAGAAATTTGGTTAACTCAAGATATGTTGTTAAAGTTAAAAGGGTACGAAATTGAAAAATTTTGAAATTCAAAATTTAATTTTGAATTGAAAAAGAGTTATAATGTAACAGTTATGTTTTGGCGAAAATTTTTTGAAATTCTTCGGAGGGAAAAAGTGAGTTGAAACTTAACTCACTCAACCAAATATGGCTTAATTTGGATAGTTGTTCAAATGAAGAAATTTAATTTAATTTAATTTAAGATGTGTTGTTAAAATTAAGARGTGGGAAATTGAAAAATTTTGAAATTCAAATTTTTGTTTTGAATTGAGAAAGAGTTATAATGGAAGAGTTATTAGCAGAAATTTTTTTTTTTTTAATTCTTTGGAGGGAAAAAGTGAGTTAAAACATAACTCACTCAATCAAATAAACCCTAATTTTCATTACGTATAACATATATATATATATATAAAATCCTGCAACATTAAACTAATTTCACAATATTTCAACACAATTAGTAAATTAATCCTAATTTCACAATGCAAATTGTAAGAAAATCATGTATTCAAGCAATGAAAATTAACTGAAACTACTTTGACATTAACAAAAAGTTTCTAGCTGCACCTTTTATTCCTAGAACTTACTATCATATTGTTACTTCCACGTATATCTGCTTTCACATAATTATAGTCGAGAAATAGAGTATTTGTGCTTTGAATAATTTATGAGTTTTGGTATTTCAATGGTATTTTGATTTCAGACTTTTGATATACGATTTTATTAGAGTATATGCATATGGAAACATCTTCCTAGCTAAAGTTCAAAATCATTTTCTCTATTTTTGCATCTACGAAATTGTAAATGCTAATATCCTTAGGTTAGGATAGTTCCCTAGTCTGGGAGTATTATAAATTTCGCACATGTTCCTGATAAATATGTGAAAATAGAGTAAGTTAGGATCAATGAGTCTCGTGCGTATGTGATAATATACAATTTTAGTGAAAAACATTCTAAAACTCATGGTATTTCAGTTTGAGTAAGAAAAGATCAAATTATTGTTTGTCAAAAAAAATATCCTGTAGAAAATAACAGAAAAATATACGTGCATAAGAACTCAATTCTGGAAACCAATATAGACATGCTAAGACCAATATAGACATGCTAAGTTTAACAAAATATTCTATGCATAGTATAGAGTCAAGAAAATCAGACCTTAATCGTGAGAGACTTACTCTATGGGATCAAGGTTATCGACCTTATCTCTCTAGGTACGCATACAATGTTCAACCAAACCCTTTGAATGATAATAAGTGAGTGGGCTATCACGGCTACAGGAGTCACCCGCCCCTTTGGTTAAACCTCCTAATTAGAGGTACGATTGTCCAAAAATTATCGTGGGAAACCATGTGGTGCGACAGTCCACCCGATATGGTCTCGCTCATCATAAATATGACCTATCGATTTTGGCCATTTGGCAACTCCCAAAGCATTATCTTCAGGCAGCTCAAGAGCTCCTAGCACTAAGGACCAACCAACTGCAATACTTTACCTGCTGGCCTAGTACTTGGAGTCGCTCTCTGATCACTCAATCATCACAATATATACAAAATCTAACACTATATCAATAACAAGCTTGATGCACATGCATATCAGTGAAATCTTCAAACACATGATCAATACAATGCCAATTATAAAGATAGCCATTCAATATCTTATGTCAATCGAGTAAACGTGTTATTTGAATAGAACAATTCATATGATAAATCATGCTGATATAAAATATATGATGCTTAAAAGCATTTAGGAACAACACGTACAACAATTCTCCAAAAGGGTTTGAAAGGTACTCATGTTTAAAACATTCAAGAGGACTTCCTCTTTCTAGAGTACGATATACAACATTGCATACTTTAGGAAGTTTATAAAACGGAAAGATCCACCTGGTGCACTAACTTTAAGCTCCTTGATTATCGTGCCCTAATGATCATACCATAAGTAATCGTCTTAATTTATGTCTTGTAATAAGGCTATGATAATCATAGAAAAGTAAATGATCCCTTAATTATTACCAAAGAAATCGAATTTAGGATTTCTAGGGAAATTGTTCGGCTAATAAAACGTGTATGTGTCAAGATTTTCATTTCTATTTAGAAGGAATGAAATTTATTTGGATCAGGTCGATAGAACCTATGTATATAAGGTTTAAAAGTAGAGTAAGGAGCGTATCGGGAGGTAGAGAAAAATAGTTTTTGACTTAGGCTGTCAGGTTTCACGAGAAGGCGTATACGTTTGACTTCGGGTGGTTTCGTTCCATGAAATCAATTGTAAAATSTTCCCAAGACTCAGAGGAATTCAAACATATAAGAATCACAGCCATTTAAGTTTCCACTAGCTTGCAGAAATTGATGAAAAACTGATTTTGCAAAAATGATAGAGTTGAATAGAATGGATATATCTCAAGCTTTAAAGGGATTCTCTTAGCAATACCTACTGTAAATTGATCTTATAAATGCAGGAGATTATATCCATATAATAAATTCATGGTTTAGATTTAAAATGATGCTGTAATTAAGGTAAAACAATAGGGTACGGGACTTGCAAGCAAAACTGGCAACGTTAAATTCTCGAGTTATGTCTCAAGTTCTAGTGGGTGGTTTAAATTCTCGAGTTATGTCTCAAGTTCTAGTGGGTGGTTTTCAATAAGATTAGTCCTAAAAGAATCCTAAGGAATATTCTATCTATCTATAGAATTATATTTATAGTTTTCATCTAAAATAAATTGCAGAAATCTCTAGAGAGTGGCTTATAGTTTGGCTGTCGGGTTACTCAAAATTAGAAATAACTTGATGAAATATTTTAAGAAAAAGGGCATGACGGGTAAGCACTGGCTTATAGTTGTCTAGGTACATCTTAAGACTTAAACGGGTCCACATTTGTTTCTACTCAATACAAAAGTACGAATTTTATAGTTTCTTTTGGGACAGAAGTTTCATTAGAACTATATAATTGTCCACAATTGCAAAACGAGCACGTATTGTACATCTGAGACAAGGTGCGAAGGCACATAGTTGTCTAGAATGATGTCTTCCTAATGTACATCTGAAAACTAATTTAATTTGGATAGTGGGCACTTTTCACCCCAATCCCATTCTATAAGCAAGGATGTCTCGTAGCATTAGCGGGCAAAATTTTGTTAAGTTATGAACAAACTGTTAACTATAGAAGTTCCAAAATATCATGGTATATTATGCAACCAAATCCGGTGTTATTGAAACCTATCATCATGTAATGATATTTATATCTTGAATAGAACAAAACAAATATATACAAAATCAGTTGCCTCCTGCATTCTTAGATTACTTAAAGAGGCATTAATCACCTAGAGGAGACCAAAAAACATAATGACTAGTGTAGTTTTTGTATAACCCATCTAAACTAAGAAAATATAATACTCCGTCAGGTTGTAAGATTGATTCTCTGAATATACCTAAGCCAGAGATATACTTGGTACCATCAAGAACCCATCCTATGCTAGATAATCCAGAAACTTCAACCCATCTAAGGCCAATCAAGACTTTGAATATCGAAAATATGGTTATCTAATGTGATAGTGCAAAATATTAACACTCAACCCAGCCCCCATCCTCTCTAGATATTATGTTATTCTCCCTCAAATCCCCCTTTCTCTCCATGTTGTATGCTAAAGGTAGGTGAGATATAACTAAAACTAAAAGCAAAAGTTTTATGCATTTAATCTGATAGCAAACAAAACCTTTTYCCACATTATCAATCGATGAATAATCCCATGTTTAGTTACTGAAGCCTCTGTCCARTAGGATTTCACTGTTAAGATCAATAAAGCCAAGCTTCCATGTCTTTAGAATAAAAAAAATAATAAACAGAAATGTAATCTTTCATGCAACTCTAGAGACCCAAATATGTATGCTAGTGCATAATACATCCCATACCTAATAGTTGTGGATTCTTCAACAAGTAAACCACACTTTAGAAGGATTTATGAATTTGTAACTTCATTGTGAGGAAGAACTGACCGTTTATGTAATAGAGGCAACAACTGTAATCTTTAATTAAGTTTTGGTCGAGAGAGAAGAAAAATCGCAAGGAAAGAGAAGTAAGCGTCTGACAAGAGAGAGAGTAGGGTAAGACTCTTCTGTGGTGAACTAAAGAAAAAAAAGATTAGGCACTGGAGAAAGGAAAAAAAAGAATGGGCGGGACAACTTCAAGAGGTAAAAAGGGTGACACACATGATAAGGGTTAGAACATTAAAAATATAAKAAATTAAATTCATTTTTCTAAATGACTTAAAAAAAGGGAAATCGGTAAAAGGAAAAGAGATTGGTTAATTAACTAAGGAAATATACAAAAGAAAAGAAAAGGAAATCCTATTTTAAACAAGACTGGCTTTTGTTTTCTTCCGTTAAATCCCTTAATGTCTGGATTCATTCTAACAAACGTGCCAAACTACGATTCAGTCATCCAAAGTTTTAGTCAATAAATTCTTAAATAAATAACTGAGGTAATATTCAATTCCTGAAGATCTCCAATTGTCAATGTCTCAACTTATCACATAATTGCGTTTTACTTAATTCCATGCTCAAGCAAATTTTAGGATTTCACATTCTTCCCCACTAAAAAGAAAATTTCATCCTCGAAATTCTATTGTACTTGGAATAAATCTGAATATTTCTGCTGCATACATTCTTTCGTCTCCCAAGTTGCTTCCTCGATGCCATAGTGTTCCCACAAGGCCTTAACAAGACGTATTCCTTTATTCAGGAGCTTCTCGTTGTTGGTCTCGAGTACCTGCATAGGCCATTCTTCATAGGACAAGTTGGATTGCCGTCAAATTTCCTCATCATTTGATATATGATCCAACAAAAGGTGGTACTTCTTAAGCTGAGATACATGAAATACGTTATGCGATCCTGCTAATCCTGGTGGTAGGGATAGTCGATACATCACATTCTCAACTCTTTCTAGCACTTCGAAAGGTCCAATATACCTTAGGTAGTTCGTTGGGCATGCATAATATATCTATATAGCCATTTGATTAGGGTTTTAATTTTATTAAAAAATTAAAAAGGTAAAAAAAATATTAAAAACTTTTGTGGCGGCTCACGACTGCCACAAATTATATAGAAATCATAGCATATAAAATTTTGTACAATTCACCATCCCTGTAAAATAAATTTTGGAAAAGATTCAAAATAATTACGGCAGCCACAAAGTTTTGGCAAAAAGGAACACAAATACGGTGGCCSAAGGAAAACCTTTGTACTTAGCTTGAACAATTATGGTGGTCATCAAAGCGACATAAATAACCTACCTTTTGTGGCGGTTTTGTTTATAATCATTATATAAATAGATTATGTACCACAATTCCTTAAACACCCTAAATATTATACAGCATTTTGTTATAATCTTCATAGATATGTGTCATTGGCGATTTTGAGGCTGACATAAATAATGTACTGCAAATACTCATTTTTCTTGTAGTGATACAAGTTGATTGACAAGGACAGTATGAGTGTTGGCTCCATTAATGTTAATTTTTGAAAAAGTATTATACATAAGGATGTGAATATTCCTTGACTATTGAGGTTAAATTGCAAGTTACTCCTAACTTGCATGAATTAAAATTGTGGATGACAAACACACTCCTTTAATTATGTTATGACTTGATTCTCAATTCTCCTCAGAATACGTAGGTAGCTTCAGAAATTTCATGTTCGGTCAACCCTCTAAATAAAAATGTTATTTTTTCTAGAACTACATTATGATTTGATTCTCAAAATTTGAGATATGTTGGCACATTGAAATAATTTCAAATTATATTACATAATTGACAGTTTTTGCAAGGTTTATGATTCGTTTTCTTGAGTGAAGATCTGCATGGAATTGGTTATTTATTTCTTCTAAATGGTTATTGTTGAAGATTTAAATTCTATGCTTGAAGAACCAAATTAGGAAATAGGATATTAGCTGATCCAGTTATATTTTGTTTCCTAAAATTGTGATAGGCTATGATGCTTAAAAGCCATATAAATACCTACTTTTGATGTAATTCTATAGAACAAAATTAATAAGAAAAATTATATTTATACTAAAATTCTTCGTGTATTAGAGCTTTGACTCCTTACTAATACAAAATCATGAATTACCAATTAGGAATGACTGGATCTAAGGGGTCTGCTTATGCAAGATGAGATTCATCATTGTCTCCAAAAGTTACCCAATTTGTACCTGAATTTGTGATTCCTACAACCAACGTAGGTTCCTTTGTCTCAAAACCTTCCCTACATATTACACGGTTCCAACTATTTGAAATGGGTCCACCTTACCAAAGAAGTGAAACAGCCGCCGCTAAAGATCCCAATTTGAAGATATGGAAGTCATAGAATTTTCAAGTGATCTCATGGATTCTATTGTTATTTTTCATACTCTCACACTCCATAAAGTCCTTAATGTTCAAAAATTATCTTGCAATTTGCTCTCTATAAGTAAATGAACTGGTGATCTTAATTGTTTAGTTAATTTCTTCTCTTCTTTCTATAAATTTCAYGAAATGACCACGTGGAGGAAGATGGGATGTGTTAGAGAAAGTGAGGCACTTTACTTCTTTGAAGATGGATCAAGTATGAGAAGGTTAGTGCAAAAAACATGCTTCGGAACCAATCTCTATTATTAGTGATAAAGATATTATGTTATGGCATTTTAGACTAGGACATCCTAATTTTTACTATCTAAGGCATTTGTTACCATATTGTTTAAGAATAAGGATCCAAAATTCTTTAGTGTGAAATYTGTGAATTAGTTAAACATTGTCGATCTGCATTTTCTATATAGCCTTATCAACTCTAAAGACCTTTTCTACTACTATACGCTGATGTTCGGGGACTATCCAGATTCCTACCATGACAAGAAAAAGATCGTTTAGTTACGATAACTGATGACACTAATGTGAGTGGGAAATTATTGATTTTACTAGAGATTATGCACGTATTTTCACCATTTTTAGTATGATGAAATGCGACTTCCTACTATTTTGCCTTGAATATTGCTTAGAATCGACCAAGTGACTTCAATTGTATAATATTGTAAAATTATAAAATTTATATACATTTGTTAAGATAAAATATGCTATTTTGTAGGGAAAAGGATTTAGTGACACTAAAAAAGTTGTTTGTTAAAATGCATGAGAGGAAAAGACGCTACTGCAAATAGCATATATTTGATCGATTTGTGGAAAAATGATGTTATTTGGTTGATTTGTAAAAAATTGAAGATGCTAATGCATATCGTGTCTTTATAGAATAAGAACGCTACTYCAAGTAGCATGAGTACCCTCTATGCTAAGAGGCRCTGAAATAAGAAAAAAAGTAAGTCTCATGCRAGTAGAATCTTAAAAAGGAGGTCAAACGGGTCAAAAACCCTACGGCCCATATAATCATTGGATTTTTACCATCACTCGCGATCCTACCGTAATTGCATTTAAGCCTCGTTTGATAAAATTGAGGTTTGATTAAATTTCTAAATGTTAATAAAATTGTAGTACTTGAATATGAATATTGAATTTAGTAATTTAGTTTGCAATGTTCTAATATGTTAATTCATAATATTTATCAATTAACATAATATTATCACTTAAAAATTATAAAATGAATTTAATGTATTTCAATTTTAAGTATTGAATTAAGTCACTAAAGAGGACTTACGGTCCATGTAATTTATAGGAGGAGAACAAGAACAAATTTCCATTTCTTGTAATGGAAAAAAATATTTTTTTTTTTAGGGTTTAAAATCATAAGGCGATATACTTATATAGCAAGTTATTAATTATTCATCCTCAAACCAAAATAATATAGTGACAGGCTTTGTTTCTTTCTATAAAATATCATTCTCAATTTCGAACTTTTATTTACTTTCCAACCATTTCATTATTCTTTCACAAAGTCCCAAATTGGTGAATTTGATATTCAATTTTTAGGGTTTACTTCGATTTTCTTAAAAATTAGGAGGCATAATAGGTTAGAGCGTGATGGAAATGATCATTGCAAAGAAGATTTTACCCGCAAATCCTTAAAGAAGAATAATAAATAAATAAGGATGATGAATCTTTAAAAGAAAAAAGAAAATTAAAATATCGGTTTTAAATCAAATATAAAATATGAGACTTTTATTAAAGTATAGTATTATATAAAATCAAATCTTTTAAAGTCAATTATTTTTGAAGATAAACTTTAGTCTTAAATTTTTTAATTTTATTATTAAAAGATAACTCAATTAATTAAGAGTACGTCAATTTTTAGATTAACTTACGTCATACAGTAAAAAGCAACTTTTGATTCCATGTGCAAATCAAATTAACCCAAATATTTGAAGTAATAAAAATATTACTTACCAAAAAACAAGTAGAAATAAATAAGCGTGACTAGGGCGGGCGGGAGGAGGAGGAATAGGGGGAGGAAGAGGAAAGGGAAGAGGAGGCCATTTTGTTGAGGTCTCGTGACTGTCTTAGGAAGGGTTTCTGCGCCCTTTGGATCACAAACAAGTCTATTCTGCTTCTTCCACAGCTCCATATCAGTCACCTGTAAGTTTCTCTGCCCCCTGCCGGCGGCAATCGCTCTCTCTGTCTCTCTGATTTTCTTTCTGTTACTTCATCAGCTGAAACTTWTCTGTACACATTCTCCGGCGGCGTTCAATTCCTCGCTATTCCTCGCTGGCAAGAAAAGCGTTTACATGTCCACCTGACACTGTATGTTTCAATGGTCTGTGCTATTTGAATTGGTTAAGAAACCCTAGCTTGATTATTTTTTGTAAGTTCTCTACGTCGGGGGAGATCTTGTAGTTGCAATTATATTGTGGTTATTTTCGTTTAATACTGACAGAATAAGAACCCCACGTGTACTCCGTTGCTTTGGTCTGGGAACATTGCCTTCCTTTCCAGTTTGTTTGTTTGCTTGTTTATTTTACTAGTTCAGTGATCGCTGCTGCTTGGGTTCGGAAAAATGGTAGATTGAGTTTCAGATGGGTTGGATCTTGTTTCTGATTTGTGTGCTGTCTATATGTTTATATTATGTAATTGATTCTATTTTCTGTCATGTTTAGTTGAACAATATACAAAGTAGAGAAAGAGGTTTGTCCCTTGTGCACAAAGAACCATCTGAGACTAGACATGCATCCAACACTACCACCCCCTGCCACCCACCTCTCACATCCCCCCGCCAAAAGGATAATTCAAGATATACCAAGCTTAGCTAGTAGTAAACATTTTTCTAGGGCATGGACTATTGTGTTGGATTTTACTCATTAACTCTCATGAACCCAAAAGTTCTGATCTTGGATGTTCTAAGTTGAGGAAGGAGTTATAGGATTTATTTTTAAGTGCTTGAAACATGTTTGAGGGGTAAAAGTTTCTCAGGTCTCTGATTGTAGACATGAAATGCTGAACGTTTTGGTCGGAAATTTCAAGAAAACAGGAAAATTGGCACTGGTTCCTTTTCCACTGCTAATAGAATTCATACAGTTACTGTGTGCKTGGTCTGCTGTCAGAGTTTAGTTAGACCAATATCCAATGATTACCTAATATGAAGACTACTTTGTCAATTTATCCACTGCTAATAGAATTCCATAACCTTGACTAGGTTTCTATGACTAACGAAACCTTTCTAAATTTGTCCCCCAGTTGTTAAGTGAACAAAACTGATTTGGCAATTTTTTTGCAAGTAATGTGGTTAAAAGGAAATGAATGCTTCATGTTTTTATGTAGCATTTGTTAGGTTTTTATGCTTGACCATTTGGCTACTTAATGTCTTCCTCTCTTTAATTAGGTAGCCTTGGTAATCTTCCGCGAGTAATTTTGTGGATATTGAACTTGACCTACTACATACCGACACTGCACTCTGTTATATCTTAGACATTTATGCCTTTTTCATGGATGCATAGGTTTATTCAATTTTTCAAACTTGAGCTTTCTGTTTAAAATAGCTGGACAATCTATCTTTAACTAATGTTTGCAATGGTATACAGAAATACATAGGTGGTGATGTTAGGTCTAAATTTTGAAAATCTAGGAATTTCTTGTTTACCCTAAAAATCTGATGGTGAAGATGAAATTTGTGTTTCTAATCATTACTTGACAAACATAAGCTTGCTGTTCTTTGAGTCTGAGCACAGAAATGGCAGCACCACATGAATAGTCCTCAGAGCTAACCATTTCTCCTCCAAATTCTTCCGGACCCTTGATTCTTGGAGTCACATTCTATCAACTGCATTAAGGTCACGACCAGTTCCTCAAGGCAGCTTAAGAGTTGGCTAGGAATTGTGTTCTAGTTGGTTGTTGTGATGTCTCTATGTGGACTAACAGCTGCCTTTGATGTAACTGAGTTAACAAATGAAGACTGCAAAATATTGAACAATTTAACAAGCCTCCTTAGCTGGAATATGAAATCAATCCGTATGGGCTTTTTATCACTAAGGAGAACTTAGAGTGGATTACTGTTAGCAGGGAACATTTTATAGTGGCCTAGTGATTGCTAAAAAGAGAGCCGATGGTAGAGTTTCACAGCTAAGTTTTGATGCTGTAGATCTAGTATTAGAAGAATATAGTGGAGAAAAGGTGACTTCTATGCTTCTTAAGAAGGCCCCTGATAAGATCAGGAGCTTAAGTTAGGAGCTTAAAATATGATTGGAGTCTAGAAGTAACCATCAAGGTTTATTTGAGCTTTTTGTTTCTCATCTTCAAATTGAAAGAGGAAATTAGTTTTGTTTTCCTACATGCTGTTAGTTTATTCTTACCATACAGCTTAGAATATTTTACTCTGTTCCATGTAAATTACAGAGAATCATTTTGTTGTCTGTCATTTCATCGATGCTTCCATGAAAAGGAGCAATTCATTTCTCTCATTGAATCTTTTGAATTTTCATGGCTAGCCATCTGATATACCCTCTTCCATYGGTAAAGTTGTCGTGAAGAGGGACAATCAAAATCAGGATCTAGACCAAAGCATAAATTCCCTTCCTGTATGTGAGTCCTGAAGAACTATATGTTTGTATTCTAGCTTGACTTCTTTTGCACTCCAAATTTAGATATGGCCATGGTGTCATTGTTTGATAGACTTGCATGAGAAAGCTTGTTATCTGGTGCTTTGATAAATTTATGACCCCTTAGATATTCTATTAATTCAACTTCTCATTGTGATTGTGAGCTTTTAGGTTCTTTCCCACTTGTTAGTGGATCTGTCTGAAAAGCTTTTTTTTATTTTCTCTGTTCTTTAAATTTTCTTGTTTATTGGATCTTGAAATATTTTGAGTGCAGGTTCATTCTGGGAGTAAAGAATTAGTTGTAAATAGTGCAGTCTTTTTCTCGAGAAGCATTTATGAATTTACGCTTTTAACATGAATATGGATGACGGAGGGCATCGAGAAAATAGGAGACCCCGGATGGATTACTGTAAAGGGGGTCACTCTCTGGTAAGAAAGCAACATCTCCTGTACCCGAAGAATTGGAAACCTTTTTTGGAACCACTGGGAAAAAAAGATGAAAGAGAACCAGATGTTAGGGAATTTTAGCGTCCTTTCTATTTTATTCTCTAAACCAATTCTATTGTGAATCTGCAGTGGAATATGATTTCCCCACATCAGATGAAGGAACAAAATGCTTTCTTCATGAATACAAAGATCAGTGCTTTGTTAGCTGAAAGAGATGCTGCTATTGAAGAAAGGGATAGGGCGCTATCTGAAAAGAGGGCAGCCATAGATGATCGAGATATAGCAATCCAGCAGCGAGATACAGCTATTGCTGAGARGGATAATGCCCTAAGAGAACGTGACAATGCCATTGCAGCCCTTCAGTTCCAGGAAAGTACCATGACTGGTGGTGCATTGGGTTATGGCATTCAACGTGGAAAAAAACGCATGAACCACCATGGTAATCATCATGCGAAGAATGCTCAATCTGCTCACAACACGAGGGAACTACACATAACGGATGCCTTTCCCATAACAGCAGTTTCATCTGATGATGCAAAGTTGCACCTACTCAAACGAACAAAGGTAAACAAAGGCATTCCATCAAAGCCCACAAAGCTGGCCAAGAAGGCAAAGAAGGTGGGAGAGGACTTAAATAGGCATGTTACAACTGATGGGTCAAAGGCTGAGTGGGATGCTCAGGATCTCAGCTCCATCAACCAAATAAATTTTGACGAGTCTACCATGCCAATACCTGTTTGTACATGCACTGGAGTAGCTAGGCAGTGCTACAAATGGGGGAATGGAGGTTGGCAGTCCTCTTGTTGCACCACCTCCCTCTCTGTGTATCCATTGCCACAATTACCAAACAAAAGGCATGCTCGAATGGGTGGCAGGAAGATGAGCGGGAGTGTTTTTGGCAGATTACTTACTAGGGTGGTAGCGGCTGGTCATGACCTGTCAATACCGCTTGATCTGAAGAACTATTGGGCTAAACATGGTACAAATCGCTATATCACTATTAAATGATTATCATCCGTAATTGTAGACATGTCAAATTGTTAGTTTTGAGCAAATAGGCTCTGAAATTATCAAGAATTTTCTTCGTTGATAGTCTTTTAAAAGGATAATTGAGAGCCACATTACATTTATCAGTGCTTTGCTATTTGGGTAAAGTGCCACCGGTGGTTGGGAAGTCTTGTTTACCATTTTTTTAGGCATATATTGGAGATTGGAAGGGAAGGAAGCGTGGGAAGGATGCTTTTTGTTCTGGATCACTAATTATTCTAGTGAGCCATCTTCATTTCAGTTSTGTCTCAGATTCGTGTTAGTTTAGACGAGTATATTACAGTGGTGTTGAGATAACCCAAAGTAAAGATACGATCACTCAATCTCGAAAGAATGAGTATATTATAAATCCATGGTTCTGAGTTTTATTTGGATCTTCATAGGTTGAAAATCAGAGCATGCTCGTGGAGAACCTTGAAAAGCTGCAACTTATAAAGTCAGATTTTGAGCGTCATGAAGATGTGATTGCAGGGCGTTTTTGTTCTCATGATTGTTCCAGATATTTGTATATTAGAACATGAGAAACTTAGGCAACTATCAAACTTGGTACCCTACCAATAAAAAATTCCAGTTGTGTTCATCATTATCCGTAAATAATTCTTGAGCCTTGAGTTATTAATCTGCAGATGATTTTCAAAGGCTCAAGAAACCGACAACTTAAGTTTCTTTGTTCATTTCAAACAGTCAGAAGTCATAAGTCAGATTCAGACTACATGAAACGCTAGGTCAGTAGCTTATGTTTTTTTTTTTTTTAAAATAATATATCGAGATAAGGGATGTATACTGAACTTGACACCTCTCGTCCCATAATAAAGAAATTCATTCATCAATTAMGATTAGATAYTGAAGGGAAAGAAAAGTCATTAGGATCAGATTATATAAATAGTTATTTTTATTAAACAAAAAGTATGAAAGATGAGGATTGCTGGTTGGTTCCAGACGTGGCAACCAAATCCATGTAACGCGATAGGAATTTTTGAAGGGTTCGTTAGTATTTTGTAGGGACAAGTCTAAAACAGATCGAACACGTTATCTGCATGGCTAAATATTAGAAAAATTAATTCATATGATGTAGTTCACCKGAAATTTGTGTAATCYTGAGGTTTTTAGGTATAGTTTGATTCGCGGACGGAAAGGGGAAGGAAGAGTGGAAGATAAAATATTTTACCCAAAAAAATTAGTACAAGATATGAGGGGTTAGTTTTTTTTTTTTTTTCCCTCCCTCTTAATTAACTCTTAAGACTAAAAAATAAGATAATCGTGTTATTAATGTCTTTCATCGATATCCAATTCACCCTTTGTCTCTTCAACTCTCTAACCGCTTGGATGGTAAGAAATGTTTGATGTATTACCCTCCTATTTTACTTCCTTTTCCTTTCTTTATTCACGTTTCATGCGCGCTAAACTTTTATTTCTCATTGTAATAAGTTTTGTACCTTAAATCATGATTATGAGATAAAAATCCCATTGAGTTCAATATATATTGTGCGATAATGAATTCTTTGAGCCTATTGAACTCCTAATAAATCTATTTTCAGCTAATAAATTTGATCTCACTAATACAATAACTTTTGCAAGTCCCTTGTGATGAAGTAAAGTTTCAACTATGAGAGGGCGGGGTCACCATTAGAATGAAGACGATTTTCTCGTCTTGGGCTAATTTTCCAATTCTTTATTGCATGAGCAGTCGTAGTAGAAGTCTCCAGCTCCCACGTGCTGACATCACCACCTCGCCCTAACTTTAGCTTTTCTTTTCTCTCAGATCCTATTACTTTAAGCATATTAACAGCTGCCCAATGACAGAATTAGGAAACGTTTTCTCAATTTGTTATTTTCTTTTTTGAAATTTTGAATTGTTATGCATGCTTTTGGGGRCGATGTGCACGTATGGAACCTGCGCCACCAGACAAGCTGGTTTTTCTTTGAAGCTGAAAACCATTAGAAAGCAACTTGTGAGGGAACCCGGCAAGGGAAAGCAGTAGGAAAATTGAGCTCCAAGGTTTCCACATAAAGACTATAGAGGCGTGCATTGATTGATTTTTTGAGCGAAAGCAGGAGGAAATAAGACGACCTTGCGCCTTATAACGATGTTTTGCACGAGAGTTTGAAGGTTATAAAATACACTACTACTTAATCAATCATGCCCTCATAATACGTACTCTAGAAGCCGAATCTCACTCAAGCCATGTGTAAACATAGTTTTGTAATGCACATATATTCACTCCTCATCATAAATTCTAGAAGGAAACATAGAGTTTGAAACGAATCATCAAAAATATATGAATTTAACTTTTAAAATCTATTAGTTAGTTAAAGATATCATTTATTAAATACTCTTTTGAAATGCATTGTGATTACAAAAGTATGAAATGAAACCTGATCATTGGAAAATCAAATTGGTATGATATGACTCCGTACAGGAAGTGAGAAAGGAAGAAGATAATCATGGAGATTGATGCTTAAATAAAAAAGAGGCCATGCAGATCGTGCAAGCTTCTGCTGCGGCAAATATTTCAATCCACGGAGGAAACACGTACGATGGATGCCGACGCTCATTTGCCGACAGCAAAATAACATACATACATTATAGAGGTGCRCGCCGTTAAATTCTCTARGCACTTTCCTCACGTATCTGCATGGATAAGTGAGAATCCAGAGTCTAGAAGGATGATCTATCATTATGTTAACACTCGATTTAAAAAATGTAAATTTACAATAAGATTGACATTGAATTTACTGAACACGGGTTCCTAATTAGAGACGCTTTAGTACTTATTATTCGAGCAATGTCTTATTAGTGATTTTCACAAACTCTATTTCAAATAACTTAAAGTTCGATATAAAGTATATAATTTTCGAATTCAAACCTTATATATGTATTGATCCCGTAATACTGAATTTTTGAATCTCATAAATTATATTTGCTTTTCACTAATTCAACTTTTTTTTCTTGTTCTTTTTGGCACAGTTCTGCCAAAATTAGATGTACTCTCTTCCTCAAAAGAGAAAAGGATGGGATCGAAGAATAGTAATTATATAAGATAAAGTAAGAGAAAATGAACGTGGGGAATTACATGAGTCATCCCATGCAGCGAAGGAAATGGACAGTCATACTTCATAGTAGTAGCCCAACTTAGACTCGCCTACCAGCCTCCATAAAGGAGCCCGACTACTGTTTCCCCTACTCTGAATCTTCACCTGCTTACTACTACGGCCATTACAACCTTTGATTTCTTAAACCATCATTCAAACATTCCAATTCTATTCTTTCTCCTAATTTAGAACAATTTATTTATACTAGAAAACCTCCCAAATCCACAATGCCACTATCCATATTCGTTGAAATGTTTTCCATTCGAGTCTGTAATATTATCATATWCTTTTAATATTTAAATAATTAAATTGACTTAATGATGAAAAGTATGGTAAATAATAAGACGAAATATATTGTTATCGTATAATCATATCATATAATCTTCAACATGTACCGTAAATAATACCTACAAATCTATAATATAAAAGATTATTAACTTCACTAAAAATGTAAAATATAGTTGAATAGGTTTGTTTTACTTAACATGTTATTAAGGTGCACGTAGAAGGAAAAATTGGAGTAACTTTAAGCTGGTGACTCCTTCCATTTTCTTAGTCATGATTAACTATGAGTATTTGCCTAAGTTTGTTAAAAGGCAATTCAAACTAGGATTATTCGACAAGGATATAATCATGTAGGGCATGCATTCGGTTAATGAACACATCAGAACGTCTAATATTTGATAAAAATAATAAGATTTCAATTAAGATGATCATATAATTTGTTTCGATATTTATATAAATCGTCTTCAATCACAACATGAATTTGCAAAGGCGGTTAAATGTCTAAGTAGGTTACGTACTATCCGTACTTGCAATCCGATTAGGGTTGGGAAGTTTGTAGACTTTTCAGTTAATGGATAATAAAGGGTTATCCTACTAATTAAGGCGGTTAATTACGATAATCATATGAAACCAGAAAAGGAACCACACGCGAAATCGCACTGGGAACCAAAAGCTTTGAGATTCCATTTGCTACACTGCGTTCACACCTGACATCACTAAACAAGATTCGGAGCCATTGTCTTTTCACACTTAAGAGGGGTCCCATGTGGTTTCGGCTCTCAGTTGTCAGCTACTTCTAGCCGCTAAGCTTCAGCTGGGCTTTATTTTCCTATTGTGAATAGAATGACGATAGTGATGTATATAAAGAATATTATTTTTTATATAAATTTAAATAACTTGTAAATACTTTTAATTACGGATTGCATTAGGAGAAAGATAATATATATAGCGATATCCTCTCTTCACTAATCTCACAATAGATGGTGGCAGGTATAAACAGTATCAATCCTTATGAAACGCATATGTGCACTCGACATTCGAGTCAATACAAATATCAAAGGCTATGGGCAATCGTACTTAATCTTTACTTTTACTATTCATACTAATACAAAATCTTTGAATAAAATAGAATCGCCAGAAATCATTTTATCTTCCTTATGAAATATCACAGGTATACACATTGCATGATTTCATTAGCAGACTAGTTCTCAACTAAATCTCAAAAGATTCTGAAATATAATTAGCACTGAAGCTAGCTTAACATAATTAATAAAAGTGTAAGAAGTCATTAAAAAGACATAGTTGAATTAATCAAGAATTGAAACTCCTAATAAATTAATTAAAGTGTTAACTTTTTACTATTAAATAAAGAAATTATGATCCCCTAAAAATTGTATRGGGGTTTTGAATTATTCCATTCAAATAAGTTTCAACCCRCATTCCAAGTTTCAACCATCTCAATTACGACCTTCTTTCTTGTACTAATTTATCATTAGAGGAACTGGTCCTCTAATCAACATACCAGTATTTGGAAATAAAATGAAATTGTAAATTGAGCAGCCGTCAGCCGAGCCACAGCATTTGCTTATTGGTCTACTCAGTCTCGGTGTTTGCCTCGATCCAAGACCAATCAGTAACAGGTGGAAGTGGGCCCATGATATATTCAGGTCAAACCTCCAATACCAGCCAGGTAGGACACTCTTGTCATCCCTCGTGGCAACCTTATTGCCTTTTTCTTTTCCTTTTTCTACCARCTCAGGTATGCTGCTCCTACCAATATTTGTTTTTATTTTTAAATTTATTTCTTACTTATATTTCTATATTTTAAAACTTGCTTGAATTCATGATATTAATTTTATTTAACTTCAAAATTAATCACGAGCTTATAATGATATGATTATAATTCGCATTCAATAATTTGACGTAATCATACGCCGTGTATCATTTAGAAATAATAATTATTAAATAATGAATCTTTAACCCACGCACTCAATGTCAATAGTGCCATTATTTCTCTTTCTCTCTCCTCTATATATATATCACCAACTTTTCCATTATGCAAATCTTGCTTTCTTGCTACTTTTAAGCAAAGTTTTCAAGTTCCACAGATTTGTTGTACTGTACTGTATGGGAAACTGTATCAAGAAAGAGTCTTCAACGGAATGGGGGGGTGAAGATTGGGAGTTCCCGGTGGAAGAAGAGAGGCCAGTTCTTGGAGAAAACAAGAAAGGAGTTTTTTCTTCTGCGACTGTGAAAGAGGTGAAGATAAAAATCACGAAGAAGCAACTGGAAGAGCTGATGGGTAAGGTGGATGTAAAGAGGCTAACGGTGCAGCAGGTGCTGACCCAGTTGTCGAACTTAAGTGATGGATATGAGATACATCATCGTTCATGGAGGCCAGCTCTGCAAAGCATACCAGAGGCAGAGTGTTATTGAAATCAACGATATCGTCTCTTCTATGGTAGGTGATGTTTTAAGAAATGTTGTGTATATTTATTAGGGTGTTTGTAAACGATACACGAGCCCTTCTAGATGGCCTTTCTGCCTCCATTAATGGTGAAATTTAGTTCTGGTTTACCATTGTAACAGTAGTTGKGGAAAATGAAATGGAGCTCAGAATGGTTCCTTATGTACTTTTGTAGGCAATTTTCTTCACGTAAATAGGGAACAGGTTGAACAAACTTTTTGTATATCTGAATCGATCTTCTTTGAGTCGCCATCTCATCTTTGTTCGTCTGGTTCCTTTCGGTACTCTATCAAGTTTCTTGATAATCAGAAATGGAATTAGCATGTTTTAGCCAGGAGGTGAGGGGATGATATGTGCTGAGATGATTATCCCATACACTGCAAAGTGCTATGCATACCATTACCAGGTCCTTGGATTAGTGGCAAGGCTAGGCTTCTTTGTCACCAACAGCCCCACCACCACACCACTCCTGCCACAGAAGCACCAACACTCCCTGTTCTTTGCCGGAAAATGCATAATTACCACTTTTTCTTTCTAACCATCAATTCTAATAGGTGAGCCCAATAACTTTGWTAAAAACTTGTTCGGCATCAACTTAAAAGCATCAACTTAAAATCCCTTTCAGTTCGATAATTTTTTCATTCTCGTCACTTAAAATTTATTACTTTTAACACTATAATTATTTATATTACGCGTTATTAATATTTTGGGAAAGTTGAGCTTTTATAATTAATTTAACACACAATACAAAGTTAGAAATAAGAGCTTTTATAATTAATTTAACACACAATACAAAGTTAGAAATAAGAGCTTTTATAATTACTTTAACACACAATACAAAGTTAGAAGTAAAATAGATTAAAGAAATATTTGAGGATGAAAAAAGTAATTTGAGAATAATTTGAGGATGAAAGTAATTAAGAATTAATATTTTATTATTTTCCTAGACAACGAGTACAAACCGCAATGCCTTCTGTACAATGTTTGGAGATCAAAATGGGATAGAACGCATAACCGATGAAAGCCACCAAAATTGGGAATTCACAAATAAAGCCCGCGTAAAGTGTCTCGATGAGTCTCCTTTTGGCGCAAAATCAATTTGTTTTTTCATTCAAAATCCCTTCAAGAATCTCCAGACCATCCAAGCTCAATTCTTGCAAATGGCGGAGTTTGAACCTCCGTCCTTCTCTTTAGGGCTCGATTTCGACCTCGATTCAGAGCCCCAGCAAGAGCCATTTCCCAATCCATCACTCGATGGAAATGCTGAATCAACTGAAACATCCTTTGCCGGAGCTACTCGCTTTAGAATCCGACAAGACTCCGATGACAATGACTTTGAAACGCCGTCGATGGTTCTAGATCCCCAAGTGTCGGAACGGCCGAGATCCCTCAAGCGGCTCCGGCGTGGGTCCACTTCAGAGCCCACATTGGCTTCCCGTAAGGTAGAGCCCAGAGTGCAGTGGCTCGATGTAGATGATGAGATTGAAAATTTCTCTGAGGAGGATCAGCCATTAGGTAAAAGTCTTTTACCGTTTTATGCTGGTTTATTCCCTTATTTCGTTATTTATTTATTTTAAAGAAACAGTTTTCATCCTAAATTGAGTATTTTTCCCCTTGGTGAAAACTTTATGAATTTATTTGCTCTATAAGCAGTTTTATTGTACTCAATGCAGAAAAGAGCAGGTTGTGATTATAATTTACTTCAGCCTTACAAGACGAAGTATTTTGTTGACTATCTGCATGCTTCTTCTGTATTTCTTACTGCGATGTTGAATATTTGATAACATGTTGGGGGAATTTGCTGAATATGGATTGCGGTTGTTGTTCTTAGGTGTTTTTAACTTTTTATGATAGCAAACTTTTATGGAGCCAGGATTTATGCTGGTGCTACAGTGTTCTTTAAGTACTGTATTAGAAGAATAACACTTCAATATTTTCAAAAAAAAGGATATCAAATTTTCCTGGTTTTCTGGAAGAACAAAAACAAAACAAGAAAATGAAGCAACTACTGTTTTACTGTATTCAATGTGAAAGTTTGACTGAATGCAAAATTTCTCTTATGTTGATTAAGCTGATAAAACAGCTATTTATACAAGACGGAGAAGAAAAATAAAAGTAACTGTTTTGTGACTAAAACTAACAGCTGTGCTTTTACAAAATAAAACAGTCAGTAATAAATAATACGAGTATAAAGTCGCCGCATGTTATCCTATTAAAACCAGTGAGTGGGAATGAAAGGCTGAAACTAATCTTGTGAGTGCATTCCAACGACGCTGTGGATGACTTCAGCCTTTGCCTTCTTTATCTTTAGATCTTTAACACCCCCCCCCCCCCTCCAATCCATATGAGGAGAATAAGTTTTGGCAGCAGAAAGAACGAAGAAGAAGAAAGAAACGAGAGTATGGCAAAGATTTAGTGAAAATGTCTGCTAATTGAGAAGAGGAAGAGATGGGAAGAGGACGAACGAGTCAGGATTGGAGTTTTTCACAAACAAAATGACAATCCAACTCAATTTGTTTGGGGTGCTCATGAGAAACAGGATTCAGAAATGTAAATGGCAGCCTGATTATCACAAAAGAGAGAATAGGAGAAGAAACAGAATAACTAAAATGAGGTAGAAGGCAGGAAAGYCATTGCATCTCRCAACAGACAGGTGTCATATCTCGATATTCAGCTTCAGAGGAACTACGAAAAACAGTAGCTTGCTTCTTGGCTTTCCAAGAGATGAGAGAGGAGCCAAAAAATACACAAAAACCAGAGATGGATGGTCGAGTATCAGGGCATCCTGCCCAATCTGAATCTGAATAAGCTGAAAGCAGAAAATTGCAAGTGGAGACCCTTTGAGATAACAAAGAACTCTATGTGCAGCTTGAACATGCACTTGAGTAGGTTTATCTAAGTACTGAGATAATTGCTGAAGAGCAAAACATATATCTGGCCATGTATGAGTAAGATAGAGAAGTTTCCCAACCAAACTGTGATAATAAGATGGATCTTGARGTAGAGGAGAATCATTTTGGGATAAGCGAGTAGAAAGAGTCATGGGAGTGTTAGCTGGTTTACAAGCCACAAAGTTGTGTGCAGTCAACAATTCAAGAGCATACTTTCTTGATGCCACTGGCAAGCCTTGCAATTTCAAATCCCAGACAGTACTTAAGATCTCCCAAATCCTTAATCCCAAAAGTTGCATGTAAATGCTGCTTTATTGTACTAATAGAATCCAAATGTGTGCTAGCCAGGATGATGTCATCAACATATACTAACAAGGCAGTAAAAGAAGAGTCTTGTTGCCGGAAAAATAGACTGTAATCATGCTTGGATTGTTTAAAACCAAGATGAAGCAAAAAAAAGTAAGCTTGGCATTCCATTGCCCACTAGCTTGCTCCAAACCATGTAGGGTTTCTACAATTTGCACACCAAAGGAAGTGAAGTAGAGGCAGAATATCCAGGACCTGGCAATGTGTGAGGAGAGGTGAAAGTAGAGTTATTCGATGTGTAAGAGTTATTCAATGTGTGAGGAGAAGTGAAAGTAGAATTAAAGACATAGTCAGTAAGATAGGAAGGAGGTTGAGGAGAAGTGAAAGTAGAATTACAGACATAGTCAGTGAGATAGGAAGCAGGTTGAGACTCCCTATGTGACCTACAAAGAGGAGCAGGAGAAGAAAAGGAAAGAATAGGAGGACTGATCAGAAGACATGGGATAAGATGGAGTAGAAGAGAAGATAGGAACTATAATCATGTCTGATCAGCTTTGGGAAGAGATGAATAGAGAAAGGGAAAAGTCCTTCCATAGAAGATTACATTTTTGGATTTGAAGTTGACTCTAGTAGTCAAATCTAACAAAACATATCCTTTAGAGGAAGAACAATGACCAATAAAAACATATCTTTTCGCTCTTGGATCAAATTTAGTCCTTGTTTGCTCCAAAGATGAAGCAAAACAGAGGCAACCAAAAACTCTAAGGAATAAWCTGGAAGYTTCCGATGGAGTAAAAATAAGGAGTTTGATTTTGTAGTCATGGTGAAGGAGTGATGTTGACAAGACATGTGGCATGACTAACAAAATATTCCCAGTAAGAAATAGACAATTGGAGCGTATTTTTAGACCTCTAGCTATATTAAGCAAATATTGGTGTTTTCTTTCTACAATATCATTCTGCTGGGGACATTCAGGACAAGAAGTTTGATGCCAAATACCTAGTTTATTATAGAAATCTGGCATTTTAAACTCTAAACCATTATCTGATCGAATGCTTTTTATATTTTTTTGGAATTGTGTCTTGACGAAAATGCAAAAATTCTGTAATAAGGCTCTACATTCTGCCTTGGATTTCATGATATAAATCCAAGTGTAATGGGAATAGTTATCAACTATAGTAAAAAAATTATTGATGAACATGAATTGTAAGAGTTTTGTGTGGTCTCAAAATGTCAACATGTATCAGATCGAAACTGGAAATAGAAATGGATTTACTGGCTGAAAAAGACAATTTCTTTTGTTTAGCTAAAGGACATACATCACAGATACATTGAGAAGGCAATACAACAGAGGGAAAAAATTCTTTGACTATGGATAAGTATTCAGTGGATAAATGTCCTAATCTGTAGTGCCACAACAAGGATTCATCTAGGGAGGAACTGCTTGATAGACTGGTGAATGCAGCAGAAGGTTGCAAAGAGTGCAAACAGTTGGAAGAAATCTTTAGATGATACAATCCATCCAACACCTTAGCTAAACCAATCATCTTCCTGTGGATTGTATCATGGATCATGCATTGATTAGCAGAAAAGGTAACTGAACAGGAATTTGTATTGAGAAGTTGCCTAACAGAAATCAAATTACAAGAAAATGAGGGAACATATAGAACATTATAGAGAATTAAGAAGGGTTGATATTACCTTTATGAGAAACATAGACCAACTCACCATTAGGTAATTGAATAGAGACATTAGAAACAGGATAGAAGGAATCAAAAATAGTAAACTCACACACTATATGATCAGAGTCTATAATCCAAATGCCATTAGGAGGTTTAGTAACTTTACCTGAAGAATCGGTCTGATCATGATAATTTGTAGACAAAAGAGTAGCTTGATTAGCAGACAAAAGAGTAGCTTGATTAGCACCTGGTGTTTCCAGTGTATTAGAACATATTGAAGTCCCCGCACCATGACCAATGATACCAGAGGGACACTTGACTATGTGAAGTAAATGAGAATGGTGGATTTACCTAGCAACTCCACTAAGTGTTGATATTGAGCCTGAGTCTTAGGTTGCAGATGTCTAGCAACATTGGCAAACTCAACATGATCATCAACAATACCAAATTCTCCAATTATGTTGTGTGCGGCAGGACGAACTTTACCATATTTGTTTACATTGCCTCTTTGTGATTTGAAATTCGATGGAAAACCAAACTTCTGATAACACCTATCCACTTTGTGGCCTTTCCTACCACAAAATTTGCATCGGAATTGCTTCTTAACTCCTTGAATGCCTCCATGAATGTGATTAGGGGAATAATCTTTTCCTTGTGGACATGATGAATCCATGCTTTACTCAACATCACATGCACATCACATCAGGATTTCCAGAAAGAGGAGGAGAATAATTCATCCTCCTTTCATGCTTAATTGCCATAGATAAGACTTGATTTGTAGAAGGCAGTGGATTCATCAATAACACTTGATCTTTCAAAGCACCAAAACTATTCATCAATCCTTTGAAGAATCGCATTACATGATCATTTTCGTAATTCTGTTGCATAATCTTTTGCATATCACAAGAACACCGAGGTTCACATTTACATTTAAGCACTGGTCTTAAAATCAATATCTCATCCCAAACGATCTTTAGCTCAGTATAGTAATCATTTATTATTAGATTACCTTGCACCATACTGTGAAATTCCTCTAGAAGATTTGATAATCTGAATTCATAACCATCAGAATAATGTTCTGCCAAATTTCTCCAAACTTCYGCAGCAACATCAATCCAAATTAGACTCTGTGCAAGAGAAGGTTCCACTGCATTTAGAATCCAAGATAACACCATATTGTTGCATTGAAACCAAGCATCAAAATCTTTGTGACTTTGAACCGGAATCACAAATTCGCTATCTATTAAACAAACTTTGTTTTTCAAAATCAATGCCATGTTCATTGCTCTACTCCATGAACTATGATTTCCCTCATTTAATTGGGGTTGAACTAGTACGAGTGATGGATTCTCGTTAGGGTGAAGATAGTAAGGGTTCGTCAGTTAAGAACAACTGATTTGAACAGGCATTATTTAAATCTGAAAAGAGTTGAAAGAAAATCGAACATCGGAAAGAAAACTGAGCAAACAATGTGCTGTATCCAATCAACCAAAAAAAAAAAAAAGGGAAATTGAGCAAACGATGCTCTATAGAATCTCTACCAACAACCACAACAACCAATAGGAATACAATCCAAACACCAGTAAAGAATGAATTTCTAGAATGTTTAAAGGAATGCTCTATAGCTCTGGTACCATGTGAAAGTTTGATGAATGCAAAAATTTCTCTTATGTTGATTAAGCTGATAAAACAGCTATTTATACAAGACGGAAAAGAAAAATAAAACGTAACTGTTTTGTGACTAAAACTAACAGCTGTGCTTTTACAAAATAAAACAGACAGTAATAAATAATACGAGTATAAAGTCGCCGCATGTTATCCTATTAAAACCAGTGAGTAGGAATGAAAGGCTGAGATTAATCTTGTGAGTGCATGCCAACAATGCTGTGAATGACTTCGGCCTTGGCCTTCGTTATCTTTAGCAAGCACCTTCTGCACACTTACAGTAAGATTTAACATTCAATATATTGTGTTTTTGGTGTCATAAATAAGAATATGAGCAAGGCATTATAGATTTTCTTGCTTGGAAGATTTGATAATTCCGGGATGCAAAGTGCTGCATAGATAAAATTCAGGCAAAAAGATGATCCTTACAGGTTTTGTAGAATGCCAGATGATGATCCTTAGGTAAAGAGATTTTGAAACTTGATGATCTTGTAGGGATGGGCCCTGATGATAATTGATGATCTTGCAACTTAGTGCTCGATCAGGAGCTTTAAACTTGCTTGTATGTTTTGATTAATCATACCTCATTTCGATTTCTTTACCTATTGGCTGATTCAAATTTTCACCTTTGATAGCAGATGGTGCTCTGAAGCACCATTATTCTATGTGTAGCAGTTCAAAGTTGCCTTTACATGGCCATGGAGTTTTAGTGTCTCAAGCAAACCAGTTGAAAGGAAGCAAGAAGAAAGAGGTCAGAAATGATTCGGCTTCTACTGATACCAAAACAGCAACTAACCATATAGTTTTCCCAAAGTTGACTGTTAGTCCTCTTCGAAGGTTCCAGTTGATTGATTCTGATTCTGATGAAGAAGGTTTGAACAACATAGTCAATCAAGTAGATTCACCTTCAGATGACAGACATTGCAATCTGAGCCAAGTTACAGCTGCAACTGATCTAAAGAAAACGAAAGCTTCAGTTAGCCAGCCCCAGAATGAGGACCTATGGAAAGAAATATGTTCTGAGAAGAACTTCCATGTCCCTACACCAGCTTTGGATGAGGTCTGTGAAGAGTATTTTAGATCTGTGAAGGATAGGGATAAATTTCAGAATCGTCTTGAAGGCTGTTATGAAATGAATAATTCTGATAGGAGCAATTTGCAACAATGTAGCTCGAGCCCTATTCGCCCGGCTCATCATTATTATTTTCATGAAGACTCAAGGATCCGAGAACTTGTTCGTGCTCGGATGCCCAATTTTTTCCCCTTGGGTTCTGGAAGCAACCAAGGAAATAGGCAGCAGAATGCATGCACAATTGATTATATGTAATTTATTTCAAGAACTGGTTTAATGTTTTTATGAGTATTTCTGGCATTTTCTGACGCATCATATCTGACATTCACTTCTTCAGGAGTCAATTTAATCATCGAGAAGCTTCAAAACAAGCAAAGCAGAAAGAGACCAAGCCAAGCACATCAAGAAGCCGAAAGAATCTGAGGAACTCAAAGGTTCAAGAGTTGTCTCAAGTTTCTGAGAGCTGGGTGAATCCTAGAAGCAGCGTTGGTATTCCTAAAGATGCTGGCAAAAGAAGGATACAAGCGGTTGGTAAATCTGCTGGTCATTGGTACACAGCCTCCGATGGAAGAAGAGTAAGTTCAAAGACATTCTGTGTCTGCATAAGTGTCCTCAAGTTGTATTTCTAGTTCGCCTATGGCTTAAGGTCACTTGGTTGTTGAATTTGATAGAACCTGCTGCCTTATAATAACCTTAGCTGATTGATTCCAATACATATTTCTTCTCTCGACCTCATATGCTGCTAACTGACTTAACGTTATGGTCAGGTTTATGTTGGTAAAAACGGACAGGAGTTGACTGGTCAAGTTGCTTATAGACAATACAGAAGGGTATGCTTTTCTATGTTCCATGCTGGTATTAGGGTATGCTTTTCTATGTTCCATGCTGGTATTTAATTTTTATGGAAATGCTAACCACAGCCCATGTTTTTATTTATCTGAACTAAGTTTCTAATGTTTACAAGTCAATTTATCATTGGGGTTGGGACTTTGGCGATGATTTTCTGTGCTTCCTACGTCATGGTTCTGGGCTTACCCTGCTGAAAAGAGGTGGATAGTTAACGATTTTTTTCTGATGACAGGAGAGTGGAGCAGGATTGAAAAAGTCAAAAAAGAAAGCGGCTCCTAGAAAGAAAACTGTTGCAAAGAATAAATAAGTTTGGACCCCTAATATATATGTCATCAGCTTCTGCGGTTTCATGTTTGTGTTGTAAATACYGCTGATTGTACACAAGACACTCTATTGTTTGATCTGCTCTGTAGTAATTTCCATTATCAAGGATTTGTAGTGACTTTGCATAAGTGAAGATATGATAAAAGTTGCCTGCAAACCTGACATTTTGATCATTAATCTGAGATGTCATGCAATTGTATACAGAGAGAATGACAAGATTCTTCTCTAACAACGAATGSGCTTTAAGGAAGAACAAATCCGAGAACAATGACTGTTGTACTGAGTGTTTCTGCAATTTCTTTTTTCGTATGACCTATTCTCCTGTATATTTTGATCTAGTTTACAAGAATCAGAACATCCATTCTTGGTCTAGCAAATCATGAATCCATATATAGAAAGAGCATTAATAAGATTCTGCTGAAGTTAACCTTTGCTGCACTTATAGTAATCTAATGGAGAAATCTTGCAACCACGAGATTGCACCCACGTGCAATCTACTTCCAAAATTTGAGTTAATCATGCAAGTCATTATGAAGTGCTATTTTATATGAGGATTTTATTCCCATCGACTTCATTCTAAATTCACATTTTATTTAATAAATATATAATATTTAGATAAAAATAACTTTGAACGCCTCCAAATCCTTACATTTAAAATTATATTGCATTGAGATTTCAACCAAAAGAAATTTTTGATTTCGTTGAAAAGTTAATTTGTTTAGATTTTTCAACAAAGCACAATTTTGCTTCAATAAAAAACCTATTTATATTTTTTTCATCAGAAAAATCTTGCTTCAAAATAACAAAAAAATTTAACTACAAAATAAAAATATACAGTAAATATTGCTTCAATAAAAAACCTAGTTGTATTTTTTTCATCAAAAAAATCTTGCTTCAAAATAACAAAAACAAATTCACTACAAAATAAAAATATACGTTTTGCCAACCAAATTATAGCTTTATCTTTCCAATCCAAATGAATTTTTCTATGAAAAATGTTTTTGTAAATTCAAAATTTTCCCACCTTTCTCGTTGAAATTTTTTTAATAATAAATATTTTCATAGAAAATCAATTTAAGTACACCTTAATTAAGGTCAAACTAAGAAAAAGCTCATTTTTGTCCAAAAAATATACATCACTAAGGGCTAGTTTGGCATTGCTATCAGGGAAAATGCTGTAGGGAAAATACTGTTAGGAAAAGTGCTTAGCTGTCAAAAAAAGTTTATTAGTGTTTGATAATAGGGGTGCCCAATAAACAATTTGTAAAATTTTTGATAGAACTATTGATTATAAGATGTTAACTTAGCAAAATAACACAAAAGACATCGCATAATATAATTCTTATTTACAAAAGGTAAAGAATATAAATTGCCTTTTATTTAATTTAATAAGTTAAATACTATTAAAAATTAATATTTATAAAGTTTAAATATTTTAAATTAATATTTAAGTATGAGGTTAAATATAAGATAGAACCTAGAAAAGAAAAGTAGTTAAATATGAGGTCTTTTAGAAATTAGGGGCAGGACATGATGTTAGATTAGTCAATTAACATTTACTATATGCTTTTCCCTAAAAGCAGCTATAACTACTTTCGGGGAAAATTTTATTTTGTAACTTTTACTGGAAGCAGCTAAAAAAATGCTTTTGGAGACAGTAAATAAATATTACTAAACGATTATAGAGCTATTTTAAACCAAAAAAACTGTCATGACAGTTGGAAAAAATAACCCCAGACACACCTTAAATGAGGTGAAGATTTAAGAAGGAGGAATGTGGATTTTAGCCCGCACTTTCATATATAAGTAGTCTTAAATTAAATATTATACATCTTGAAACATAATTTATAATAATATTTTTTCAAAAAAAGATTATAATAATAATCTTCTTAACAAAATAATAATGCGTACCATTGGATTCAATAAAAATAAATAACATTTATAAAACAACAAAAAAAATTCAAAATATATTTAAAGAAGTATTGCACTAAAGAGTAAGGTTAAAAAGGTCTTTAAACTTTTCTTTTTAGATCCCACCGTCTCCTTTAAAAGGCTTTTCCTCAAACTTTTCAGTGGAAATGCATTTATGACTTTTTAGTGGAAAGGACTTTTTGGGAAAAAACAATTCCTACTTTAATTTCGTAAATCAAAAGTTAGAATAGAAAGAGAAGCTGAAACCTTCCAGCATATTAGACTTGAGGCTGGTGGTTTTGACTTCATAATTTGGAGAGAAAGGARTTTTTTTWAGATTATTTGACTTGATGAGATTAATTCGAGTTATATAAGAATTGGACACGTAGAGTTTGATTTTTACTYAAAAGAATATTTGATAAATAACTTTTTTAATATGGTGACACAAGTAAAAGTTGAATATGAGATCTAACTTTAATTTAATAATTTGATTATTAATTGTACTAAAATATTGTGTCAAGGAAATGAATCTTTCAAGCAAAACAAAATTTCCTATAAACTGAGAGAAGGATATTATTAAGGAAAATGCAACCCTTGGGGTTGTGACATGTTCTTTCCCCTAAATGTCATTGTGTCACATGTGAGACCAAAATTCCCCATGTCCATGGAACTTGAATAATCAACTTAGCACACTAACTASTCTTTCTTGCAATCACTACAAGGGGGGAAAAAAAAAGAAAAAGAAAATTGACAATAAAAGTTTTGATACATGTAAGATTAATGAGACTTTTCTTATCGGATCAAAAGGATAAAATTCATATTGAATGAATATAAAATATATGTATAATTTTTTTCTCTTCTCTCGTGATAACATAGAGTTTTGATACGAATATCGATAAAAACAAATTTGATAAAGTGTTAGCAAAAAATTATGGAGCAAGAGAAATAATGTCTACCAAAGTGTTACTTAAAGGCAACCTTCTCAAGTGAAGCCCCACTTATCATTTAAATATAGACCTAATCAAAATGATTAAATCATTCATTATTATATCCGAAATGGTTCCTGAGGAATCATCTGATGCATTACAAGATATTCCTCCCATTCGGCAATATTATTCCATCCCCAACTGTTCATTTGTGCCATCTTTTTTCCAATAAACTCCTAAAACCAATCCCTTTATTCCACCACAAATTTGAGTTGAGAAACACTAATTATGCAAAATCTTGAGGGTCGAATTGGGMAAAGAAACTGGTMGCATATTCTGGGCAATCTTGGAAAACTAAAAACTGATAAATTTTTCCATTGAAGGATATAATACAATGAAGCTCTCTCCAACACCATACGTTATCASTGTCGTTTTGGACAGGGATTGAGTGTCTCTCTCCCTCTGTGGCTGCTTGAGTTTCTGCTTTGTTTCTTTCTATCACTCTCCACCAAGTTATTCTCTATCTTTGTCCATACAAATTCTTTTGCGCCCTTCAGTTTTTTTGTTACTATAGTCTTATATGAATTTCCGTGCTGTAGTTCCAAAGAGTTCTCAAGAAGGTACGTTAAAGCTGATTGATATGTTCTTCTGCATGAATTTTTTCTGGGGTCATGTTTTTCAGTCTTCTTTCAGCCTTAAAGCACTCGTCCGTAGGAAAGACTTGTCTTGTATTTGCTGTTATGCAATGGGATGAGTTACGATAGACGTGAAGTAGTCTGCAAAAGTTTCATTCTTTTTTGTTCAAATGGAGGCTTCGTTGACTGAAAACAAGGGAGAGACGGGAGGTTCCACAATTTTCTTTTTTCTTCTCTTTTACATCGCTTTCTCGACCACCGTTGTAGAATATTGCTGATTCCCTTATTTATTCTGTTGGGTTTCTGAAAGTAACAATTAAATAGTAATGAGTTTTCTTTATAGTTGTACATTGTTTTTTTGCTTCCTTGAATTCCTGAAAACGAGACAAAGATAATTGAATCATATTGACTGTTTTTCTGGGCTTATTAGTTTCTGGATATGTAATAAAGCTCTTGAACCTTCGGTACAGGTTACCCAGAGAAGGGAGTGATCATTGGGAAAAGTTGACTTTGTTATGGAGGCTTCTGGGATTGGTGCATCTCTGAGGAATAGGAGGCTTGGGAGCTATTTTGATGCTAGCTCCGGACTGAACTTTTCTGCAGCATCGGTAGTAGTGGTGAAGGAAGAGGTCGAAAAGAAGCAGAAAACCGATGTCTATGTTGATGAAGATGGGTGGTTTTCTGTGTTGATTTCTTGGGTCAGGATTGTTGTTTGTTTCGTTACAATGATGTTCGCTACCTTCATTTGGACCTTGATCATGCTGGTGCTTTTGCCATGGCCTTACCAGAGGATTAGGCAGGGGAATATCTATGGCCATTTGACTGGAAGATTGTTGGTAAGCTACSTTACTATTTTGTGGATCTGACATTGGGTTGATGAATATTCTGGGATTTTCCATTAGTACAGCTGTGTTCTAGTTTATTCTGTTTGTTTTTGACCTATTGAASCAAATCCAATGTGAGAGGATTTGATACTTTTTCTGTCCTTTTGACTCGACCTAACTGCTCTGTCCCTTTGATGATTAAACAGAAATTAATGGCCTAAATATGGAATGTAAAAATGAAAGCTTCAGAATGTAGTGCCTCGTTTTGAATTAAAAGAACTAAAGTTTCTCCTTCCAATCAAATAATCATTTAATGCTTATTGCCTGCGTCTATAACCTGGAGTACTTGATAGCTAGTATGGCTAAAAATCTCCTTCAAAACTTCAGCAGCATTTGTTTGGGAGTTTACTTCTAACACGCTTCCTTTACATTCAACCTATGCAGGATTTTGAACCTTCTTTATATGCAATCTAAAACAGAAAGAGACTATTAAATTCCTTTTCAAATTCACACGTTAAGTGGTCTTAGTTCTGTGATTGCTTTTTTAAATATGTCAAGGAGATGACACTTGTGCTATAGATGATCACAAGTTCAGATTTTGATTGCAGATGTTGATTTTAGGAAATCCTATCAAAATTGAAGGTGCTGAATACGCCAGTGAAAGAGCAATTTACATCAGTAATCATGCTTCTCCCATTGATATTTTCCTTGTAATGTGGTTGACCCCGACTGGCACTGTTGGTATTGCAAAAAAGGAGGTAATGCATTGCCTCCTTTATTTTCTTGCGTGCATGTTATTTATTAGAGCTAGTTTAGATTATATCTTAGATAAAAGGTGTATGCACATGTTATTCAGTTGCTTATCATGCTCAAGTGTATAGACACCTGGATGATGCACTTTTTGCAGATCATATGGTACCCCCTCTTTGGGCAGCTGTATGTTTTAGCAAATCATATTCGCATAGATCGTTCCAATCCTGCTGCAGCCATTGAATCTGTGAATAAGGTATCTGTCTACCTTTCGTCCAATCCCTCTCTTGATTTCTATCTCCAATCTCTGATCATGGTATTCTCAATGCAGGCTGCTAATGCAATACTGGAGAATAATTTGTCTTTGATTATTTTCCCTGAAGGCACAAGGTCCAAAAATGGGCGTCTGCTACCTTTCAAAAAGGCAAGATTTGAAACTTGTTAATAGTCCATACTCCTTTGTGTTCAGAATAGGAGAATGCGCAAATGAAGCATGAATGGAACTGGATGAAAGATATAATACAGCAACGGTCTAATATTATGCATTTCCATAGAAAATGTATGCTGCTTTGGTTATTATGTCAGAAAGAGATCTTGCTTTGCATACTAACGAACGAGAGGAAACAGTCTCATCATAACCAGCTAGGAAAACTTGAAGGGTTGTAATTCAGATGGTTTTGTTCTATGTTGATTCGTGCTCGAGTGTTGGTTTGATAGAGTGGGTTGTATATGGTTTGATTGTTGAGACGAAAAAGAAATCTTCTTCTGACGATGATAAAAATTCAACATGTTTTTATAATTTAGAGTGTTTTGAACATTCTTTATATTGGACCCGCAGGGATTTGTGCACCTGGCACTGCAAACACGTCGGCCAATTGTTCCTATGGTCTTGACAGGTACCCATCACGCATGGAGGAAGGGCAGTTTGCATATCAGACCTGCACCTCTGACTGTGACATATCTTCCTCCAATTAGAACAGATGACTGGACAACGGACAAGATTGAGGACTATGTAAAATTGGTGCATGATGTTTATGTCAAAAACCTTCCAGAATCTCAAAGGCCCCTGCACTAGAAGAGGGAAGAAGCTGGCAGAATTTTGCCTTCATACCTGAAACTTTTTAGTAGTTTAATGACACCAAGATTAGAAGTACATCAGCTAAAAGCTGTAGAAAGCATAACTGCAATGTAATCTCAATTTAGGAAATAGCTCAGATAACAATGTTTCAAAATGTGCATTTTCATTCAATGAAGTCTGCTTTAGTTTGTGTTCTAGTTTTCCCTTATGAGACAACAGTTTAATGTACACATTTCTTGATTTCTCAATTTCCACCAACGTATATAAGATCACGCTTGTTCTTCTGGGAATAGTGACAATTGGTTGATTGTGTTAAGTAATTTTAGGATATAAGAGAGTGAAGAATTAGCAAACAAGCAACCAGCTTCTTGATCATCCCGTCACAAATGAAAGTGGAGTGCTCCTACCGCTATTTTCTAAGGCACTTGCTCACTTTGTCTTGCTCTTTGGTTGGTATATTTTTGTTTTTGTTCCCTTCAAGATTGAGTCGAGACATGACTGGCCAACAAGAAGATCATCAGGTTTCAGACCTTTGCTTCTGTGAGAAAACAATTAAGATAGCACTGAAAATTCGATATAAGAAAAATATCTAGTCGCAAGTATAATTATAGTTTGATTCAAAGGGTTGATCATCAATATATAACTAGATAGATTGGTTAGGGTTAGTGATACGATCTAACTCTTTATTTCTCCTTAGTTTTTCGATTATCGAGACACTCTTCAATTATTTATCTAATTAATAAACAACACTAAACAAACTCTTAGGATTTAATTTATCAACAGTATTAAGAACTAGGGAGGCCAACCAACACACCATGTATGGGTTCATTTAGAGTAGGTTATATACCTCCATAACATAATGACAAACTTTGTAATAATCAACTTTGTTAGTTGACCACCTAAGATTAGATACATTCAAATAATTATGGTCTCAAAGTTCTAAATGGTTTATATTATTCTGATAACTGAACCATGAGCCTCATTGCATCATTCAACAAAATAATATTGTTGAACAAATACAAAAGTTATATAAATATTTTAGAAATAAAAGAACAATGAAAATAATTAGATCTGACAACTTTGAAGAACCAAAACTKGGATGAAGGAAAATATTTTGTTATGTACAAACTAATGTCTAGAGTCTACACAATCTCCTCTTATAATTAAGGAGTCCTAAGATAAACGAAATACATCCATTATTAAGGAAAGTTCTAAAAATGAATCATATTTCAACAAAGAGTCTTCAATCTTCTTTTTTCACTAAAATTCACAGGCATTAATTAAGCCTCCAAAAATCAGTAAGATGTGGGCAAGAATTAACCATAAACCCTTTCAGTTTGGTTTCTTACCCTTTTGAATCATAACTCATTGATTTTTCACGCTCAAAACTCCATTCTGAACTCATCTTGGTATGATTCTTCATCTTATGCCACAAAACACAAATTATAATCAAAACCTAAGACTTTAACATGTTTAACAATCCAAACACAAGGAAATATACAAATTAAAATCTATTTAAGAGTTATATCAGTCTTCCTCATGATACTTAATGCAAGCAAGGGTCACTGATTCCACTATCAATAGAGTGGATGATGAAGGTAATGTTGAGCTTTGGCACAGTAGACTTACTCACATAAGTAAGAAGGCTTTGATGATTTTGAACATTCTTTCGGAAATAAAGAAGGGATCCTCGAAAATGTGTGTTCATTATCTAGCAGGAAAATAGATCGAAGTTTTCTTCAAGACATACCGGAGCTCTAGAAAACCAAGTACACTTGATTTGATTTATTATGATGTATATGGTTCACAAAACACTTGCTAGATCTCTAATTTTGTGACTTTTATAGATGACCATTCAAGAAAGATTTGGATTTATACCTTAAAAATAAAAGATCAAGTGTTAGAAGTGTTTAAGCAATTTCATGCTCTTGTAGAGAGATAAATCGGTAAAAAGTTGAAATGTATTTGGACTAATAATGGGGGTGAGTATTCTGAACCTTTTSATGAGTATGGTAAACTACATGATATTTCACATTAAAACACACCTCCTAAGACTCCTCAACTGAAAGGGTTGACTGAAAGAATGAATAGAACGCTGATACTTTAACAATCATAACTATTAAAGATCTTTTTGGAGTGAGGCATTGAGTACAATCGTCCATGTAGTCAATCTTACACCATGTATTCCTTTAGAGCTTGAGGTTCCAGATGAAATCTGGTCAGAGAAGAAATTTCCTATGGTCACCTATGGGTTTTTGGATACAAAACATTTGTGCATATTCCGAAAGATGAGAAGTCTAAGCTTGATATTAAAACAAGACAATGTATATTTATTGCGTATGGTTAATATGAACTTAGTTACAAATTTTATGATCCGGTGAAAAAGAAACTTGTAAGAAGTYGAGATGTTGTATTTGTGAAAGATCGGACAACACRAGATATTAAGAAGAYAGATGTAAGTGAGTTTCAGTATAGTAATGACTTGATTGATTTGGATCTAATTTCCTTGACACATCTCCCAACATAGGTTGAAGATGAAGCACATGGTAATCAACATGACATTAGTGGTGCTGAAATTCCACCATCAATTGAGATGGATGATAATGTCCATGAACAATTACCAGGAATAGAGGTTTCAATTAGAAGGTCCAATAGAGACCGACATCCGTCTACACAGTATCTGTTGACGGTTATGTATTATTAATTGATGAGGAAGAACCTGAAAATTATGAGAAAGCCATGAAAGATGAAAACAAGTTAAAATGGGTTGATGTTATGCGAGTTGAGATGAAGCCATTGCATGAACATCATACTCCTGATTTCGTCAAGTTACCAAAAGGAAAGTGTGCTTTGAAGAACAAGTRGGTGTATAGAGTGAAGCAAGAAGAACATACCTCACACTAGTGGCAGAGCTAGGGTTTGTGTTCAGTGCATGATGATCACCAGGTCATCGATGCCCTTGGACGTTGCTCTTCCTCGTTATTTTTTCAAAGCCCTTGCCTTTTTTTACCCTCATTCCTTTCTTATTTTAGCCTATGATATTCTCTTCTTTATTTTAGCCCATGAGTCCATGACATTCTTTAGCCCATGACATGCCTTTCCCCCCCCCCCCCCCCCCCTTTATATTCAGTACTACCCTCAAACTAATCTACAATCCGTTCTAATATATCAAATTACTTAGATAAATTAAATTCAGTGCGATCATTGGACAACATTGGGCTTGAGCTGGCTCCACCTCTACTCAYAGCCATGTTACAAGGCTAGATCGGTTGTTAAAGGATTCAATCAAAGGAATGGAACTGTTGACTCTGTTGAGATCTTCTATCTTGTTGTTAAGATGTTATCTATTTGTGTGGTTTTRGGTCATGCAGCCGTCTTTGTTTAGAGTTTGTGCAAATGGATGTGAAGACTGTATTTCTCCATGGTAACTTAAGTAGAGATTTATATAAAGCAAGCAGAGAGTTTTCTAATGAAAGAAGATAAAGAGGATTGTGTATGCAAATTAAAGAAAAGTCTTTATGAATAAAACAAGCAACAAGGCAATGGTAGAAGAAGTTTGAGTTAGTTATGGGGAAGCAAGGCTACTAAAAAATAATTTTGATCACGGTGTATTCATGAAAAGAAATTTTGATAATTATTTTATTATATTATTGCTCTATGCTGGTGACATTTTTATTCTTAGCAGGAATGTTTCAAGAATTGACAAGTTAAAGAAACAATTGAATAAATCTTTAACCATGAAGGATTTAGGATAAGAGAAGTAGATTCTTAGCATTCAAATATTTTTTAGTTTTACAAAAATTAATTTATTTAAATACTATGCCAAATATAATGTTGGTCAACATTAAAAGAAATGGGTCACAATATCATGTACCAAAAGCTATAATAAAAAGAAGGTCCAACAAAGCTTTATTTCAACTTAATACAATGTTTGTTGCTGCTTGAAAGATTCAATATAAGTAAAGGTAAGGTGGTTAATTCTCCTCTAGCTAGTCATTTTAAGCTCAACAGCAACCATAGCCCTTCTAGAACTACAAAGAAGGAAGACATGAGAAGAGTCTCATATGCCTCGGCAGTAGGAAGTTTGATGTCTACCATATGGACTAGACCAAATATAGTTTATATAGTTGGTATTGTTAGTCGTTTTCTATTGAATCCAACAAAATAACGTTGGGAAGCTGTCAAGTGAATTATGAGATATCTGCGAGGTACTTCAAATTTGAAACTCACTTTTGAATGTGAAAAATCAATACTTGTTTGATACACTGATTCAGACATGACAGGAGAAATGTATAGCTAAAAGTCTACTTTAGGCTATTTGATGACATATCTCGAGTGCAACAGTATCTTAGTAATCCAGATTACAAAAATGTATTGCTCTCCCTACCACATAATCATAGTACATTGCTGCTGCAAAAGCATGCAAAGAGCTATTGTGGTGAATCAATTTTATTCACGAACTTGATTTCAATCAAAAATTCTATGTTGTAACTTGTGATAACAATATTTACCTAGATAAGAGTTCTCTCAATAACGGCTTGTTTGAACTTGAGAAGATACACACTAATTACAATGGTTACGCTATTTCTGTCGTTTGGTCGCCGGACTGGTAAGTCTCTCCACATAGTCAAAAAGGGGATATTTGCGGGGATTGTTTCCTCTATTGGAAGAAGGTCCAAATGACTAAGGGTCCTTTAGGCCTTTGTTTATAAGGCATGTCCTAACATATAGAGGCAATAAGAGAATATTGCTCCAGAAGCTTAATATGTTAATATGTTATTCTAAAAAATTCTAAGCTACTCTTTTAATGGTTTGGAYGGTTAACTCTTCACTTCATTTGCTTTTTTGCTTGTGATATCCAAATTTGTTAGTTTAATGAATATATTATTATATTTTAAATTGTTTTTATAGAGAACTTGTGTAACCCATTAATATTAATGAGAAGATGGAATAACAAATCAAATGGAAAGAGAAAATACTTAAAAATGAGAAATTTGTCATTGGACAAATTACACGCATAAAAAAAGAAAAAAAAAAAAGAAATCATTGGACAGCCACTTAGAACAGGCTGTCTCCAACACACGTCAGATCCCGTTACTTGAAGCAGATAGACACGTATTATGAATTTGACTCTACCCACAAAATATCATTAATGCCCTCAAATCTAAAAAATAATAATATTTTCTATTCTTTTTATACTCCTCACCTCATTTGATCGTCTGCTAATTAATCTCCCTAATTTCTCCTTCTATCTCCATTATCGAAGGATTTAATCTAGGGTTTTCCGAATTTTGTTCTCGGCTTAACTTTTAATTCTCTGTTCCAGCGTCTGCAAAAGGTACCGCCTTTCGCCATCCTTAGCTTGTTTTTCAGGTTTTAACTCTTTTTTTGTTCCTTTCTTTTTCTTGCTTCAGTTGAATTTCTGCATTCTTTTGAAATTTTACTAAGTAGATTCCAGAGGCTTAGCGAGTAGATGAACAATGATGAACTTAGGGTCTGTTCCAGCTACATGTTGCTCATTCCTTCTTCTTTTGTTTTATTCTTTATTATTTATTTTTTTCTTTAGGTTGTGCTTCTGTGTGAGCTGTGGGCGGAGTTTGAATTCTGGGCATTTTTAGATTTTTTGTTGATAAACCGACAACTGCATGTTGCATGCAGCAACGGGTGTTTTTAGAGTACTTATATGTTTAAACCGTACCTTTTGGGAACGAAACCTTATAATCTTTCTTTTTCTTTTGATTTTCCGTTTTGGGTATGTTCTCCAAGGATTCTTCCTCATTTTTCCAATTTAGATGGGGTGGATATTCCACTATTAGATCCCGCAATATCCCGGATTCTGTTTTATGTTATTTTTGAGTGAGTTAATGTTTGCGTTTTTAGGGAAAAATGTTTCTCTTGGCACATGCATTTATACACTGGAAGAAGTTGGTTAGTTGAGTAGCACAGAGGGGCTCAAACATACGCTTCCTATAGAAGAAAACGAACTCTATTCTCAAGGCTGAAGGGAAGCAAAATCTTGATTAGAGACATCCCATATTTAATAGAACCAAGTTCCATAGCACTAAATATGTGTAAAGTGAATTTGGATACCGTAGATTGTAACAAAAATCATGTTTCATAGTGTTTGAAGCTGACAGTTGCTTTAATTGTCAATCTTTGTCTTCACTGATATTTGTATAAGAACTCAAAGTGTCATTAAATMATTATGGATACGATTATTGTACATGGATTTATGGTGGCAAGCAGAAAAGGCTGAAGATTGTGTCTGATAGATCAAGTTTTCACTTTTTCCCTTTTTCTAATAGCCAGCTCTCTGACTCTGAGTAAAAAGACACGGTAGATTTGCTTTTGTTCATTGAAATGTATATCTTCCYATGTGAAGCAAGTAAAATAATAAGGATTGACATAATTAATACAATTGCATTTGTAGCATCAGTTCRCCTAGGAGAGAGCTAGGCCTGGGTGAATTATTACCTAGAGACATACATTCATTCATGAATCATCAGGTTCTAGCTATGCTTGTTACTTGAATGAGATCGTAGTGCATGGTTATCACTGGGAAATTATTACTAAACAAATTGGCATCATCTTTAGATTGTAGCTTCACTCCCTGTAAATCTTCTTCAGGCGTTGTTTATTTTACTATGTTGGTCTGCCCCATATCTAATTTCATTTGGTCCAGTCTTAATCTGTCAGTTCATATCAAATATCCAATTTTAAATTGTTAGGCTGATCCAACTGAATGGATTATACTATTATATTTTCCTCTCCAGTGATACCATTATAGCACAAGAAAGTATGAGATCTCTTAAATTCAAAATTTCCCAAGTGATTGTTTCCAWCAGATTAATGCAGGGATTTTCCTCTCAGTGTTATTTTTTAAAAAATAATGATAAATTTCCAGCTATTTGGATCAATATTTTAGTATTGCCACTTCTTAGGTGGAAATTTGGTTTTTCTAGTCCAAACCCCAAAAAGAGGTCTCATGTTAAACCCTCTCATTGCTGGAGGGAGAAACCTTACCCCTTGAATATGAGAGTTTTTTAATTAGCATATTGTGATTGGTAATAGTATTACTCGGTGTATTACTTACGAGTTCTTGTCCAACAATTATACTGGAGCAGGATTTATTCTTCGCTGGCATATCAGTTCAAGTTGTTATATGTAATAATCTTAATGTCTGCTTTTCAATACCATGGACCAGGTACAAGATTTTGTGGGGATAAGAAACCAATTCTGCTATTAGTTCTGGAAAATGAACCAAGCCACCCAAGCAGCAGGTTCAAATGTGCAGCAAGTCCTACCTATGAAGCGGAAAAGAGGACGCCCGCGGAAAGATCAAAGCCTTAATCGTGTCCAAATTACCCGGGTGCCACCTGGTTTTGGAGCAAAAGAGAACCAATCACATCGAGTGGAAAAGATTGACGATGCAAATGGTGGTATGGTGGGTCAAGCAGTTACAGGTGTCATTGAGGCTGCATTTGATGCTGGTTATTTGTTAACTGTTAGGATTGGCAACTCCAGCACTAATTTGAGGGGAGTTGTCTTCAAGCCAGGAAATTATTCTCCTATAACTGCAGAAAATGATGTAGCCCCACATGCTCAGATGATCAAGAGAAAGGAAGTTCGTTTCCCTGTAGAAAACCAGCTTCAGAGCAACAATCTGTGCAGAGAAAGGGCTGAGCTAAATGCATCATCAGATGTAAACCAGGGTCAGCGATTTCTGCCTCAGCCAGCTAGCATGATGGCCTCAAAAGGCAAACATACTTCTTTAACAGCAGCCCCTTGTGCTACTTTGGGTGCAAGAGGCACTGTGGTTCCTGTAGTACTCCAGCCTGTAAATCTACTAAATGGGTCGCCACCTTCCAATCAAGCACCTCCAGACACCTCAATTTTAAGGGACAAAGATGTGGTGAATGCTGAACCCTTAGCCATGTTACCACCCGCTGGATTGTCATCCAGTCACTTTCTGGTATGCAGAAACCAACAGAAGGCTTCACAACCTGAAATTGGTCACCAAGTAAGATCAAGAACTGTGCAGAGTGAAAATGGTTCCTGTAATGAAGACGCACATTTGATTGGAGAAAGCGAAGAAGCAAAGGGCATGAAGTTAACTGATGTAGCTGAACCAGGAGAACCTAGCACCGGAACCCAAGGCTCTTCAGAATCATTAGRAACACAACTTGACAACAGCAAATCAGCAGCTCAAAACTCTCACATGGACTTGGATGGCGAGATTTGCAATATTCAGACTCCTTATACTCCCAAGCCCCTTAAGAATTATGGAACTGGTCGTATGACTGAGCTTTTACAGGTAAAATGAAGCATTTATTGATATGATTAGATGTACTGGGGTTGTCCGTCTTTGTTTATAAAGGTTAGAATGCTGAAATTCAAATATCCTCTGAAGGCTTTGCAGGAGAATATGGACATCCAGGTGGCACATTCTGGAGGTACAGTTGCTGATTCTACAGCAGAGTATCAAGAATCTGTCAATCTTGAAACAAATTGCGAAGATGATGCTAATGCAGCATAACCAGATTCTTCTCCAGCAAAGCTTCTGGTTATAGTGGACCCTCCGACTAGACTTGTATAGTGTTTCTGTTGTACTGTAGCACCTCTGAAGCAGCATAAGGCTCTCATCCGCGTAAATGGTTCTGGGGAATGTGGTAACTATAGGAAGATGACAGCGAGGAAAATCGTTTTGGTTTGCAGCCCAGGTGACTTGGCTTACTCTTTGCCATCTCTGTGCAAAAGCTATGAATAGASAAAACACAGTCCTTTAGTCTTGMGTTTAAAAGCTCCTTTGCCCCGTGCTAAATGTGTAGCAATACCTTGTGACTGGAAGTATTTTACTTATCGAAACTAATGCAATGAATCTGTTGAGCTTTATTTTCCATTCAGTTGATTTCCTCCCGAAATGACGATGATACATCATTTTTAAATTCGATCTTACACGAATTGTATCATCTCTCCTTGAAGTTTGGTTTCAAACATTCGTTCCCACCTGCGCTTGGATTTGTAGCTCTCTCTATCCATATCTATATAGTCAGAAAAAGTGCAGCAGAGACATCCAGTGACTCATATAGTAACCACTGATCCATTGAATAAGATGTCTATTTGAACTGCTCTACTTTCAAGTACAAAATGACAATATGTCGCTTGTAACAATCTGAAAATGAAGGAACGAATCTAGAATAACTAGCATGAAATTATCCATTACACCGATATGTCCCTACCCCATTAAACAGACTTATCCATTATCAGCTGTAGTTCAGGCAACACAATATGCTACAGAATAAAAGGAACCCTAAGAAAATTATATCTCTAACATTCTCCACAGCAAGCCATGCATGTATAGAACTTGAATCCAACTCGAGCCCACAGGACAAAAACACATGGGCAATGAATGGGCTTAAACTTCAAGWGGGGGTTGGATAAAGGACCACGGCAGAATCCACCTGCTTCTTGAGCAGAAGATGAAAGCGACCTCTCGATCTGGAGTCTGTTGATTCTTTTCAACCGCAAAACTTATAACTACCAGAAGCCGGGTCATCAAAACTGAGTGTACCTATAACGAGATAAATCTCCCACACCTCCAAGAAACCAATCAAACTTGCTCTCGGCCTTGATATACAATGTTTTGTGCCTAAAACTACATCTCAAAAATGCATACCCCCAAATTTTCACATTATGAGGAAAAATAACTAAAATATTCAGCCTCAAAAGTGAACTGTAATCAAACAAACTTGGTGCTYAGAGATCCATCAGATCCYGGAACTGGAATCGACCCCATAACAGGGAAGAGTGGTTGTGAAATGGGAATGTAGCCAGGCATAGCAAATGCCTGCTGTCCATTAGGTATAAGAGAAGTCGTCGCATATAGCTGCACTGCCTGTATCGTTGCATTCCCTGAAATTAAAGATTTTTTTTATTAATATGTGCTCAATAAAGAACTGAAATTACTGAAAGTGCTACCTAAATCTTCTTCAGGTAAAAACATGATAGGTCCTTCATAAGAATACCCCGAAAACATCAATAATTGTCCTTTTCCCCTAATAAGCATCAAACAGCTAAAAGCATGGCAAATACATAACATGGATGATGCCCTGAACCAAAAATGTGACTTCAGATCACAAGATTCTTGCATTTGATTATTGCTTGACAATCAAGTTAACATGAGAAGCTACTTTTTAACATCGCTATAATTTGATCATGATTCTTGCCAGCTCCACAATCTAATTTGTCTCATGAATATGGTACTTGTAAGGATCAAAGTTCTGCTTTGGCAAAAGAAGCAAGAAGACAAATCAAAATATAGCAGGAAAATAACCAAAATCAAGAAGAAAATCTATAATTCTGAACTTTTCTAGAAATTTGCACCAAACTGCAACTATGAGATACAAATGCTCTTTTCTTACAGCTCCTGTTTATGCCATTTTTGTTCCTCAAACGTTACTCTTCAATCTATACTCCTTAACTGAATTGAATGTCCACGTTTCTACTTTAGAATGCCAGAAGTGAATAAAAATATTTTCCATCTAAACTTCCACAATAGACCTCCTTAATTTAAGGGATGTTAGAGCCACTGACACATCGTCCACCACTGACCTGACTAATTAGTAAGGGCAATCTAGTAACTTAAATATAGTCAAATGCTTTCCTATATCTTTTCTGCCAAGTCAAATATCAACATCCGATTCCAAGTGGAGGGAAATATCATAATGGCCAAAAAATTAAAAAAAAAACTAAGGAATTTTCTTTTCCCGATTGCTATTCATGGTTCATAAGAACAGAAGCTGCTATGAGGGAAAGTCACCAATCTATTCATCAATATTGAGGAAAGTAGTTAGTTCTCATCAAAATAATTCACCATTAACTATCTCCATACCTTGGTGCTTAGGAAAATTGACAGGATGTGGAGAAAGCATAGGACGTGCAGATACTTGTGAAAATCCAGCTGTACTCTGAGTAACAATGTCCTTCAAAGAAACGTAAAACATTAGGTAGGGAAAGGAACAACACTAAAATCTAGAAATTCACAGGTAAATGGTTAAGCCATTAAATCAGGAACATTCTCTTGTTTCGTTTTCTTTTGGAAGGCGAGGAGCAGGAGAAAGAACTGACAGCAACAATGAAGATAAAACTTTCAAACCAATTCAAGCAAAACTTTTGGATGCCACCCTCCCTAACTTTTTGCAGTTTCTAACATCATACATGCATTACATCAGTTGCAGACAGAGACATGCAACAGCATACATGCAAATTTCAAGAACACATCAGAACTCACGGTTCAGAGATTTTACGGGACACATGCTGAAATTAAATGTTGTCTGGCACAAAAGCAAGGTTGAATTCTAGCTTACATTAGAAACAGGATGCATGTATACAAAAGGTCCCAACCGACCAGCCATAACCTGTAAACATCATAAAGGTAAAACAAGAGTTTGCCAAATGATCCAAGTCAGTAGCAAACCAAATATAACAAGTAGAAAGAAATTAAATGCAAGGCAGTCTAGTTACTATAACTACATACATTTTGAGAATTTGGAGGCACAAAAGCAGCTCCTGGTTGAAGATGACTATATTGACCAGCATATCTTACCRGCTGTGTTCTACTCCCCAAATGTCCAACAATCTGTGCATGGAAAGGAAATATCTCATAAGAATAGTAGTAGCAGCACATGTGCCATACATATTGTAGTGCAAATAGACAGAAAGAATGCTGCAAATATTTTGATTATTTTCCCAAGACTGAACATTTTTTGTTCTTTTTCTGCACTTGAAAAAGAGAACTCATAATATTCATTCTTGGCAATGCACCATGCCCTGCACAATTTTCCAGATCATCAAAAATGTAATATAATGAGAGCATGTGAGAAGACACAGGCTAAGCACACCAGACAGTAGAGATGGTGTGGTGGTTCTGCCAAAAATTGTCATCCTAGCTGAATATAAAGGAGTAAAGGCTTTTTAACATTTAACCTAGGGGATATTTGCAGCACGCGACAGTGATATCAAGAGCTTAAAAATTTGAGCCAACAGACCACAACTGCACCCTCTAGATCTAATACGYGGCAGAATGCRAAAAAAATATAAACCAAAGCATTTGCTATGACTCCCTTCACTAAATTATAGTGGCAAAAAATATTAGATGGAGCTTACTCCTAATGCAAAAGAAGAGATGGTTTTAGCATACAAAGCTAACCTATAACATACATCATCAAAGCAACCAAATCCTCTTCGTAAATAAAAATTCAGTGAAGGACTAAAATGTTTGTCAGTAAACTTGTGCTTCCTGTTAAAAAATGAATCATGAAAATCTCCTAAACTAATATTTACTTTTCTCCAATTCTTAATACCCTGCACCCTCCCAAAATAATGATAAGCACACACAAACAAATGCTCTCGATTATTAAGGGAGAAGGATGCACTCCTGAACTAATATTAAATATTTATATGTTGCTCACGAAGATAACATCTTCCCATGGATCAACAAATAATACCTTCTTAGTCATCAAACTTCCAGCAGGCTTTGACACAAACTGAAGGGCGACTGAAATTACTAAATAATGCAAATAGTACTAGAAGAGGCAGATGCAAGAGGGAAGAAACAAAAGCAAGGACAACATAACGAAGAGACAAAACAATTCACACTGCCCTATATATATATATAGATATAGAGAGAGAGAGAGAGAGAGAGTGAAAATGAAAAACTTGCCAAAGTAGCAACAGAAGCCCAATGGTCAAATATTCAGAATAATTGCCCACTCAACTGATTCATTGCTACTTAAGGATATTTTTTAGGTAAAATAACCAACTTTATTCCTTTTCTGATCCAAGCCTGGATATGTGACTAGGGTGCTTCTCTAACATCACGGAGTAACAAAATCTCATTCCCTAAACAATCTTTCCAGAAGCACCAGTTGTTGAAGGAAGCTCTTTCTTCTAGTCATGCCCCCCTCCCCTTCCTTTTTCTCCTTTAGAAAGAAAAACAAAAATATTATTTACTGTAGATCATCTCTCATTATTTTAGTTGAACCAATCTACTAGAATGATGGCTAAACCTGAAAAGACCAAAACAGATTTTCCTGTAACTACCTCAGATGAAGCATTCAAAAACCAATTCACAATTCCTATGATGGGGAAAATAAACCATAAAAGAAAATCAGGATGAGCCAAGCATATCAATTTTGGAAAATGCAGATAGTCACATAATGAGCATCGTTGAAACCTTATATGGTCGTAAGCAGTGTAACTGTGATTAAACCCATTAAAAAGACGAAAGATAAGAATTGCAGACACTTACAGGTTGGACATAGTGCAGATCACTACGTCCATTTTCATACACCAAGTTATTGTGTGGAAGAAATTTAGCAGGTGTTGAAGAACGATAAACAAGAGGAGCTATATCAGTTTCTAGCTCTCCACTTGCAGCTGGTACAATAGGTGAAGCATCTGGCATGTAAGTCATACTTGCCAACGTTGGGACTGCAGGAGGGGTTGCCGATCTCTGGTGCATCGATGATGGAGAAAAAATCTTTGCTCTTGGGTTGAGCTTAGATTCCTGAGAAGAATAAAAAGGTCAAATTATGAAGGAGATGACATCACAAATATTAAAGAGTTTCATCCAATATTTCCATCCAACTAGTTAAAATCCAAAAAGTGGAGATTATCATCTAACTAGTTTCAGCATTTTGAAAGAAGGATAAATGTGAAGGAGAAAGGGAACACCAGGAAGACTCCAATGGCTATCTTTTGATCTTCCAGGTAGAGAGAAACAGAAGAGCAWTATGGGAATCAAACTCCCAGTTTAAGAAGAATAAAAATTGAACAATATATTAATCAATTTTTGGCGTAAACATTCTTTCTCTATTCACGTTAAAATGGCTTTTTGAGTTCATTGTAATTTCTATACTTCTTGTATTTGAATGACATCTTACTCATTAACCCGAAAAGAAAAAGGCAAATAAACCTCCTACTGCTATCACATGGTAACGGCAAATGCTCCTAAAGAATTCAAAAACAATAGTATAAAGATGAAATATTCCACTAGAGCAAAAAGTATGTCTGAAACAAGAAAGCCAGAAGACTAGAATTTTCTTTTCTGTATGAGGACCAAACTTCTTCTATATATTTTACCATATTAGTTCGACTAGGATTTGCATTTTTCAGAGGCAACGCTTTGGTTGAAGCTGATGATGAACAGAGGCCTAATTCTGACACGGCAGGAGAAACGCTGGATGAAAGAACAGCTGGACCCTGAGTCCATTGACTCTCTTCTGAAGTGCGCCTCTCATGACGTTGSTCCTCAGTTCTGACCACAGCAGAATTTCTAGAAGAAACGTGATTTGGCAACTCCTCCATCTTTATTTCGACGCTATTGTACTCAGAGGACATTGTCTCACAAACATCAACTGCAGGCAAGAACAGGAAATTAACAATCCAAAAGGAAAATCAAACTGAGACATGATGTCATATCGCACAAAATGATTATCAAAGCATGTCTAATTGGACAACAGAAAATGCAAATTGTGTTCCAGTGACATTCATTAAGCGAAAAAGACTAGATTTTTGTCTAATAGGCTAGAATTAATTTAAGTTGTTTTCACATAAACTATAGAGAGTAAGAATAATTCTCTAAAAGATTYGATATAGAAATTGGATACCGAAGACATTACCTAGAAAATTCCACAAAGCAATAGGTCTAACAAAAAAGACCCTTGTGTACCTTAGTTTTGTTCCAATTAGTTTGTGAAATGGATGCTCAATCTCTGCCACTTCTTTCTACTCCAATTTTCACAATTATCTAAAGTACTATGTGATTTCCAGATGAAGAGATGTCGACATAAAACCACTCTCCAAACCCACCACCACGAATCCCTTGAAAGCAATACAACTAAAAAATTTACATGCAACTACATGCCATGATCATTAAACATAAATAAGATTCATAATTTCATTTGCTAATTGGTTAAATCAGAGTCAGCAATCAAGAAATATGAGAACTCACTGCTTGTTCTTGAACCTTTAACTTCAKTAGTCTGTAGAACAGTAAGAAACATTAMATAAGCATAATTTACGAAAACATATAAGCCCATCTAAAATAACAGAATACAACTTGCAGTTACATTAACATACTGTTTGCTCACGATCCGGTTCAACCCCCTTTTCAGTATCACCTGGTTTTCTCTCTGAGCTTTCTCCACCATGTCCGTCAACAGCTTTTGATTGGAAGCTGTTTGGTTCAACAAAGTAACTATATATTGAGAAGAAGAATTAAAGTAACAATTTTGGAATAACTCCMAAAAAAAAAAAAAAAATTCGATTCTCAATTAGAAGACAGGGAGTTGTATAACATATCTAAAAGAAGAAAAGAAGGCAGACCATAAATGTTTTAGAAAACAAAATCTTAGATGATCGCAAAATAGAGACAGTTCAGGGTAAAAAGTGGCAAAAGATACTTTTTATGAAAATGCAGATCAAAGCTAAGCACCAAAGTACAGCATCGAAAACCTGMMACCTAAATTGTAAATTTTCTACTACAGTATACCTACACCCTCGTAGTGGATCGGCAACAAAAAATAATAATGGTCCACAATTGGACCAAGCATATCCAACTAGAAACATGTCAAGGAAACCAAAAGAAGTTACCTCCCATTAGCTGAAACAGGTAAAGCCTCTCCCTTCTGTTTTACCTCAAAAAGAAAAATGTCAAAGAAAAGAAGAATAAGAAGGATCAATAACAACAATATAGTCCAAAGATGATAATGTGGTTGTATGGATTTACAGATGTGAGTCTGCCCAAAGGCAAACATCAGAAGCACGTGTATCACCTATCAAGCATACTATATTTAGTTGATGAGTCACAAGAAACTAAGCTTTTCTTTCTTAATGGCAAACAACATTCTTGAGTAAAAAATTTTACCTTGACCAAAATCAGGCCATCTGATTTCCCATTTTCAACCTCCAATGAATTATAAGGTGCAGACTCATTGAGAAAACCATTCTCAAACAAATCCAAAGGCCTGCATATGACAATGTAATTATTAGGAAACCGTGGAAGCCAGAAACGTCATACTACTATTTTTAAGTTCTAAAAAGTTACTGAAAAAGAAATATTAAGGCTTATTTTGGTCTTAACTCCCCAGTGAAGCAAAAAAGACTTCCAGAATGTAGAAGTCATTTGTTTATGCTCCAGAGAAAGCAAAATTTTTTGTGACAATACATTTTTAAATTCTTTTTCCACGTTATAGAATTCCGGTCAAATTAACATTTGGAATGAAAAAATCCTTAAATATGATTACAAGTTTAAAATTTCTTAACACGAACTTTCGGCTTTTCCTCACTCTAGCAAGGAAAGTAGTAGAGGTAAGTTACTATTCTCACAACACAATTTAGTTTCCACAAAGGCATCTATAGACTACGGAAACTAGAACAAACTTTATATTCTATAGGAAACTTTGCACACTGAAACGAAAAGGGAAAAAAGGCAGAACGAGAAGAAGTCCAAGTCAAATTCAAAGGAGCTGTTTCCAGATCTGTGGTTAGCTGTTGGAACAACTTCCAACCCGAAAGACCGAAACCTAACAGTACAGTTAATCCTTGGATTAAAACATTTGTCATGAAGTACCAACTGAATCTATTTATCAACCAATACCATGTTAACAATGAATCCCCAAAAAAAAAAAAGTGCAATGCTCTTGGTGAGTCGGCAAAATCATGACGCTACAGAGTTCCACGTGTATTGCAATACCTTGTGTAATTAATGCACTTCGTTTCTTTGCCATATACGATAGAATTTAATCCATTTGCCTCCCTTTCTTGACCTAAATTCTCAGAAACAAGGCCAGCTGTAGCACCAATATTATCTGCCCCAACTTTTCCGGAGATACCTTCGGCTGAAAGTAATACTTCCTACACATGCAGCACCACCAAAAGAAGAAAGGTTCATCTAACTGGAACCAAACAAACAATTTAAGAAATCTCTAAATTGTTTAAAGATGAAATATAACATGCCTTGGCAACAACTTGAACAAGATCTTCTGATAAAATTACAAGTGTCTCTATCAACCTTTCATTGGCTATATTTGCAATTCTAATCCCCTTCTTGGTCATCCTTGCTTTCTTCAACACAATAGCTAAACCAAAAGTAGATATGTCACAAAAATGTGAAAATTATAAACTGAGTGCTTACTGAATCCAGAAATCAAATTGCAAGAAGAGCTATTTCAACAGCTATCCACTCCCAACTTTTATAATTAAACAAACTAAACTAAAATCGAAGYTATAAACTTTCATTAAACACAAAATCAAACACTAAAACCATGCAAAATCAAATTCTTCCATCAGACTTTTGCAAATAAATACAGTTAAGGCCAATTCCATTGAAAACAAGCACGGTTATAATCTTCGCCGGAAAAAAATCAACAATAAAAGATTTGCCGTAATAAACAAAACCCAGAAAGGAATTAAGAAATATCCAAAATTGATAACAGATACAACATCGCTATGACTGCCAGCATACCCACCATAATCATCGTCAACACAAGCAGTGTGGAAAATCCCAGAATAAATCGAGCCGTCCTTGACGTGCACATCTACGGGAAGGCCAATGATGCACACGGTAGCAAAGAGTAAAACATCTGCTATTGCATTTTCTTCCTCTGGACAGAATCCCCCATTTCTGCAGCCCATCTCCACAGTCTTGCTAAATTCTTGACCCCTCCCTTTAATCGGTATAGGTATCTATGTATATATAGCTACAGGTAAATGTATAAAATTTTGAGTGAAGTCTGAAAGAGTAATCCAGGGGTTGCTGCAGAGATCTGAAGAGTGAAGAAGGCGGTGGTGCTTTGCTTTATTGATATTTTCCGCAGCTTCGCACACAATTCACGATCAAGAACAACAAAAACCAGAAAACAGAAGCGTGCGTTTTGTTTCGAACYATTGTTTGTATAATGTTTCTGTTTTCTTTTTTTCTTATATGCCCCTTTATTTGCATATATTTATATTTCTGGTCCCTGAACAGGCTAATTTTCTCTTTTGATCATCTAGAGCATTCTTTTGCATCATTATAAAGATAGATTTCTTTCAATAATTTATTCTTTCATTTTAAAATAACGGTCTATCTAAATAAAAGTAAACAAATTAAGAAAGTATTAATTTTTATAAACTTTTAAACAAAATGACAATCAAAATCTTCTTTTAATTTCTTGTAAATATTTAATATTTTGATAATTAAATTTAATATATTAAAAAATAATATTTTAGAGTTGAATAAAATTAACTAATAAACGATAAAGTAGAAAAAATATTTAATACGTTCTTAAGTTTTTTAAAGAATAATTAAATAAGAAATTAAAAAATAACTATATAAACCGATAATTATTTTAAAACGAATGATCATTCTCAAAAAGTTTATTATTTATCCCATTTTCTTTATTTAAGTAACATGCATAGTAAATTTGGATGAATTTTTAAGCATGTCATTATATAGCTATTTTGAAAGCTTAAAGTTGTAAGACGTTTATCAATTAAAAATATAAAGATAGTTGAAGTATTAGACTATTTGAATAAGATATTATTATTTTTTTAAATATGAATTACTTRTATAAAGTACTGACGGTACTAGTTATAATTGCATTTGCCAAAAGAAGCTTCTTAAAATTAAAGTTGATAAGATTTTATCTTCGATTAACAATATCATAATAAAAGTTTCTCATAATTAAAGTTGATAAGATTGTACCTTCGATTAACAATATCATAATAAAAGTTAAATGGATTGGTAATGGTGTCTATTGAAAATTGTGTTTAATTATAATAACTTTGATTATAAAATTTCAACTCAAAATGTTATAAACTAAATATAAAATAAACTTAAAATTTTGTATGACCATTGTTGTCATTTTGGAAGTGTTTATTTAGTAGAAATTTTAATTATATATATATTTTTTTTATTTGAATAATTTATTAAATGATCGAATATTTTCGATTGCAATTTAGCCTCAAGCTCTCGAATTCTAAGATCAAGTCTATCCTTAACCTTTTGCCCACCAAAGATATATCTCATATTTATATGAGAAAATTGTGTAAATTGCCACTCAATTATTTTTGTTCCTTTAAAGATGCTCCTAAGCCATATTATAAAATTATTTTACCCCACTCAACTATTTGTGGTCCTTCAAAAATATCACTAAATTATGTTTTTCAAATTRTTTTACAATTTAACTATTTTCGAACATTTATTGATGTCCTATTACCACTTTATGCTGTGGGTCATTTCTCATGATCCACACTTGACTTTTATTAGAGTGTACAATTATCATTTTCAATTTTTTTTAAAACAAAAAAGAAGAAGATCATGTGATTTATTTGGTCGAAAATCATCACGTCGAGTGGTGGCAGAGTATAAATAAATGCTCAAAAAAATTGAGTGATAAAATAATTTTTAAAAATAGTTTATGGTATTTTTGAAGGAATATGAATAGTTGAGTGAAAAAATAATTTMAAAAATWGTTTAATAAACTTTTAAATAACCATAAATACTTTAATGCAATTTGCATAATTTACCCCATTTRTATTATTACTTACATATCTTCTATATGTTAATGTTTTGGTGTCATGATAAATTAGTTATTATATATTAGTCTTTTCTTTTGTTATAATGGTTTGAGATAACGTACTTTGCATGTTATTTYATATCACCTCTTTCTTATATGATTTTATAAATCATGTCAATTAATACTTTCAATATGTAATTAGAGATTGAAGAAAAATAAAAAAAATATATTCGAGTTATCAGACTGATACAATATAATCATATTCTCTATAAAATTTAGTTTTCTTATGTTACTATGTTATGTCAATAAATATTATAGAATTATCTTTGCTATGAATATTATAACTAATTGTTTCATTTTCTTTTAATTATTTTTTTATGTACATAATAATTTAGTTATAATGAGATTATATGTCAAAACGTGAAGTAGAATTTGGAGAAACCAACAAACTTATGCAAGTTATAGTTGAGAATAAAATGTACCACTGCTAACAATTAATGTCTCATTTTGTTCCACAAAAATAATATAATTTAAAAAGTTCATTTAAAGAGACAATTGAGCAAAAGTTAATTATATTAATGTTGTTGCTTTTCATAGTTATTTGTTGTACGTTTTTTAATATAAAATATTTTATCTATGTAAGGACGTCATTTTAATATTAATTTTATTCAAATATGAAAAATTCTTTAGGCAATCATTTTTTTGGTGACTTTTGATATTTTAATYATAATTAAATCAAATTAAAATAAATTTTATTGAGTACTTTTTTGACCTTTCATATTTTTAATCCTAATTAAATTAAATAAATTAAATACTATTATTATTGATAATTTTTTAATAGAATGAGAGATAAAATTGTTCAAAAAAATTCTTATTTAATTATGGTTATAATATTTTAATGTCATAAATATCTATTTTGCCATTAATTTTGTATTTTAATAAAATTAAAAAGTCGAAAATATAAATTATAGCGGTATCTTTGGCATGATACTAAACGGAACCTTATTCTCACGACATCCTTCCCACTCCACCAAATATTAAACCAAATATTTCTGTAAATTACAGAATTGGCCCTCTAAATCTTATTCACATGTTTTCCTATATATATAAAATTTAAAATTGCACCGTTTTTATTCATCATAAACCCCAAAACCCAAAACCTCACAGTTCGTCCCTTCTCCTCCTTCCTGCTGAGACCTTCAACCGGAAACCCTAAACTTAGAGAACGCACGAAGATGAGGAGACCCAAATCAAAGAAATTCAAAATCCAGAAACGCCAATCAGAGGTCGGTGAAATTGAGCTCCTCGAATCATGGATTGAATCCGGCAAACCAGAATCCGGTTCCAATCCGCTTTCGCTTCAACCATTACCCCATAAAGCTCCAATTGGTCGACTACCCGACGGCTCGTTCTCCCAATATGCCGGCTGCAAAAAATTTAGCCAACTGCCATTGTCAAAGAAAACCAAAGATGGTTTAGCTGGAGCTAAGTACAAAGAGATGACTGATATACAGAGGGCGTCACTGCCCCATTCACTTTGTGGCCGAGATATTCTTGGTGCTGCCAAAACTGGGTCGGGCAAGACCTTAGCTTTTATAATTCCGGTGKGTTTTCGATGACTAGTATATATTTCTCCAGACACACGCACACACACATATATGTATATAGATTTTTGCTGGGTGTTATAAACATACAGAGTTCTGGGCATTGTGGTTCAAAGAGATGATTTTTGTAGATCAGAATATGTAAAACTCCTTTTCGAGAGTGTTATAATAGTCTGCATTGCCATATTTTTCAACTATTGACGAAGTCTATTATAAAGATTATTAAAGATTGGAATCTTAGGGAGGCAGTTTATGGTTTCCGTAATAGCCGCTTTATGGACTTATGATTTCACTAATTTTGATTAGTTTGGTTGCTCCCTTAAACGCTATTAGAACTAATCAGGGCTCAGTTTGCCATCATGGAATTGAAATTTGATCATGTAAAGTATCTCATAAGGTATGAATTATAAACTACCAAATACTGTTTCTAAGATGGTGTCTATGGTGGTGTTTTAATATAATGAACCTTTTTGTCTAAAGATCTAAATTGTGGGGGAAAAAGACAAAACTGTGAAAATTTTCAGTTTGGAGGTCATATTCAATATGGCCAAGCATGTAACATCCCTCACTGATTTGAGCTGGGTAATCACACTGGCCTCTAAAATTTTAGGGAGAACAGAAAAGGAAAAAAATAAGAGGGGATGCTTTTGTTTCTGTGGTAATTTTGCATGCTTACCGTGTTGTTCCATCGGTGTCGATTCTTCTTGCCTTGTCCTCTATGCTTTTTGGTGCACTTTTATCTATAGTAAGTATTTCATTTTTATTAGTGATGCCCAAGACCTTGAGTTCTAGGACTAACTATGGGGTTACACTTCTTAGGTTCTGGAGAAGTTACACAAAGCCAGATGGGGTAAAGAAGATGGGGTTGGGACTATCATTCTATCTCCCACAAGAGAATTAGCTGGTCAAATTTTTGATGTATTGAAATCAGTCGGGAAGTATCACAGTTTTAGTGCTGGACTTCTTATTGGTGGCCGTAAAGAGGTTGATATAGAGAAGGAACATGTTAATGATCTGAACATCTTGGTGTGCACCCCAGGACGTCTTCTTCAACACATGGATGAGACAGAAAATTTTGATTGTTCACATCTTCAGGTCCAGATATTCTTTTGGCGTTCCCTTCCTGCTTTGTACCTCCCCTCAAATTTTGGTCTTTGCAACGTTGAAATTTTTATGCAGCATGTTGATGCATTGTGATTTCTAATCAAACTCCCTCCCATCATTAACTTGAAGTTCCACGTCCTAGATGCATACGACRCAAATGCATCATTTGTAGATTCAAGTAGTTCTTCGCAACTTACGTTCATAATTGTAGTTCTTCTTATCTTTCATCAAAGTAAACATATTTTCTTTTTCTTTTTCTTTTTCTTTTTTTTTTTTTTTGAGAATTTTGCTTTCTTTCCACACTGAATTAATGTTCCAAACATGATCTTGCACAACTTTTTGTGGATAGTGTAGCATTTTATGTGCATATGGCAAGTGATCATGGTAATACTCATGGAGGAAGGTAGATTTATCTGGAGAAATCTACATTGTGGTTTCTCTGACAATATGACTTGGTTTCTCTGCTTCCCTGTAAATATGGTAAGTTGAGAAATGATAGCTCCTTAGTAACTGATTTGGTTTGTTTTCCTGGTCAGGAAACAGGTTCTGGTGCTTGATGAGGCAGATCGTATTCTTGATGAGAAATTTAAGAAAGATTTGAATGCATTAATTTCACAATTACCAAAATGCCGACAGACTTTACTTTTCTCAGCCACTCAAACAAAATCTGTYCAAGATCTTGCGAGGCTCAGTCTGAAGGATCCAGAATACCTTAGTGTGCATGAGGAGTCTCCAACTGCCACTCCTGATCACTTGGAGCAAACAGCCATGATAGTTCCTCTCGAGCAAAAATTAGACACGTTATGGAGTTTTATAAAGACACATCTTAATTCAAGGATACTAGTGTTTCTTTCGAGCTGCAAGCAGGTATTTTCTGCACTATGTTTTCTTTGGTTAAAATCTTTGGTGGATTGAGCTGGAGAAGCACGTCCTATGTTTTGTACTATAACTTATATATTATGATGGTTTAAGGCTGAACCCTTATTGGTTAGATCGAACAATCATCAGGCATCCCGTCAATATTTATCTTTTTCTTCTTTTGAAAGCATATTATGGTATGCTTCAATTGATAACTTATAATTTGTTTATATTACTGTAAACTAATTCAAGTCCAGTGCTGCTTCTCATAAGTTTGTTGAAAGTTGTTTCTCGTCCGTCTCTGTGTCTGTGTGAGACCAAATGATCTTTAAAATTTTAAGGAGTTGGTGGTGATTGTTTTACCCACTGAGCATCCCCTGATATTTTTCACTRTATGGTGATATTGGGATTTGTGTTATGATGGCACCTGCCATTTCTGGACAACTGAGCTCGTAATGAAAAAAMTATTTGATGTTTTAAATGATATCTTCCTTTTTCTTCTCGTCTATCATTAACTTCTTCCTTTCTATTCTTTATACAGGTTAAGTTTGTTTTTGAAACATTCAAGAAACTTCGTCCTGGAATTCCCTTGAAGTGTCTTCATGGGAGGATGAAGCAGGAAAAACGAATGGGAATTTACTCCCAGTTTTGTGAGAAACGTTCAATTCTTTTTGCCACTGATGTTGCCTCAAGAGGACTTGATTTTAACAAGACTGTTGATTGGGTTGTCCAGGTTTGTTACTCTTTGAGGATGGAAAGTTTTAAATTCAGGGTATTAGTTTAATTAATCATCCGATGTAGAATGGTCATTAGGCTTCCTGTCCATGTACTTGCAGGTGGATTGTCCCGAGAATGTGGCTGCTTACATACATAGAGTTGGCAGAACTGCTCGCTTCATGTCTGGTGGCAGATCTCTTCTATTTCTCACACCTTCCGAAATGAATATGCTAAAAAAACTACAGGATAAAAAGATACCCATTAAATTTACTAAGGTGCATTTTCTTGTTCTCTTTATTTCATATTTTCGGTGGCTGACAAATTTTAGGTATTCAATTCAGACCAACCATACTGCGTGTAGCTAACCTTATTTGAGTTTTGTATATCCTTGACCTTATAAACTTCTAATTGGTGCAGATAAATACGAAAAGGTTACAACCTGTTTCAGGTTTATTAGCTGCTCTGCTAGTCAAATACCCAAACCTGCAGACTTTGGCTCAAAGAGCATTTATTACATATTTGAAGTCTGTACACAAACAACAGGATAAGGAGGTCTTTGATGTCATGAAACTCCCTATTGATGAATTCTCTGCATCATTAGGTCTTCCGATGACCCCCAAAATCCGTTTTCTGAAGCAGAAAATGAAGGGAAAGGTTTCTGAGGAATTGTCAATTTCAGAAGCAATCAATGCAAATGATAATTTATTGGAAAATCATCTACACAGGCTTGACACCAGTAAACTTGAGGAAGAAGAAGTGGACACTGAAGTAGGAAAAGAGATCCTTCTACCAAAGGAGACATTCGATAGTGAAAAAGAAGCTGAAATTGGAGTTCCAGGGTACATATCTCTTCTTTGTTCTTGTTCCTTCACTGATCTTACTTCTTTGGATCATTTTGCAAGTCTACAGAGATTTTATGAAATTGCCTGCATTATTTATTTGCGTGACTGATTAGGTGGTGTGTTATAATTTATTAGGGTTCTACATTAGCTTGTTGATGTTCAGCTGGTCCTTACCTTCAAATATTTTTTTTGTTAGGAATGGAACGAGGGTTTTGAAGAAAAAGAAGTTGAAGATCAATGTGCATAGACCAGTTGGGACTAGGGTTGTGTTTGATGAAGAAGGGAACACCTTACCCCCACTTGCGAAGTTGGCTGATGTWAAAAGCATCCCTGACTTGGTTCAGCTCGACAAAGACAGAGGTAAGATGTTAGTTTCAGATGGTCATTTTTGAAGAAATTTTTTGCTATGTTTATGAATTCGTTGTTCTCGAGGCAATATTCTTATTCTACTTAATGTCATTTGCACCCATCGGCTGCTTGTGTTTCCTATTATAGACTGCAAGGATACAGAGAGGTGCTGCTTCTAATTTTGCATTTCCTTCTGCAGTTAAACAAAGATATGCAGAGTTGAGGAAAGAGTTGAAGCAGGTGGATGAGGAAGACAAGGTTCTGGATCGTAAGCGTCGAAAAGAAAAGAGAATCAAGGACAAGGTGAAATTGAAGAAAGGAAGGGCTGAGGACGAGTCAGATGCAGAAAGTGAAGATGGTTTCTCTGTTTCAGATAGAGAAGAAGGAGAAGGTAGAGTCAATAAGAAAACGAAAATATATTTTGACAGCGACAGTGATGGTGAGGGCCAGAGAGAGAAGGATAATAAGGGGGTTGGAAGTGCCTCCATGTCTTTAGCAGAGCAAGAGAAACTGGCTCTCAAGTTGCTAAGCTCTATGCACTCATAGGTTATCTTACTTTCCAAGTCCGTAGCGGGATTGGATAGATTGATTGTTAGAGACATAAGAAGAGTATAATGTGAAGCTGAGAGAATTATATAGCTAGTTTATCGTAGAAATCATTGTATTCTTCCTTTGGTGGCTATATACCTTGAGAATGTTTCTTGGCCCCAAAAAGAATAGAACATTGTAAAAGGCTTTTTTTTGCTCGTATTTGCTGTCATCGGTTATTAAATTTTAATGCGAGGGATTGATCCCACAATTTTGAGGAACTATTCTTATGGTGTTCTTCACGTACTGATTCAGTGCACAAGTCACACGTTTGTGTTTAGACACTCATTCCTTCGAACTGTAGAAAAGAAGATTGAAGAATAAAGAATTATTGGAGAATATCTAAGTTTGTATTGCCACATGTATGTAAACTTGCACTACTGGGTATAGGGATACTCGTCATGTCTCCCTCTATTCATAARTAGTAGTTTTTAACTAATTAGAAATTGTTTTCAACCACCCTTGTACTTATTTTAAAACAAAATTTAATTTATTTATTGAAAATACAAATATTATTATTAATTTTTTAAAATAATTATTTTCAAAGCTTTCTTCTTTTGGTAACTTAAAGGCCATAAGTTATGACATTCTCCTTTGATTGTCAAGATAAGTGAACAACCAAGGCAATCACATTCCTATTTCTTGAATTCTAATATTTATTTTTGAAAAAATATTTAATTTCTCAAATTATAAAAGTAAATCTCACGTGATTTATTTTCTCACGATTTTAATTAAACATGACTAAAAACAAAATTAAAGGAAAAAAAATACTTTCTTCATAAACTATAACTAACATTCTTATATTTCCATCCATTATATCTTCCTATTTTTTCCCTTTAAACAGCTCAGGAGATTTAAAAATTTTAACTAAATTATTTATAATTTAAAGATTGTACCATTATTATATAACTTAATTGCATGAACCATCACCTAAGAAAAGTCTCAATTCTTTTATAAATACTTTAATTTTAAATAATCTAATTGTTAATTTCCTATCCATTTAATTATTTTAATAAAAGTGTTCATATTAGAGAAATAACGAAATAAAGAACAGAATATATCTTTACTCATAAAAAAAAATTAGATAACAAAGATAAAAGTATAAAATAAAATCAAGTATTAAAACATGAGAGAAAATCTTTTATGTTATTCCCTATAAATTTTCTAGGACAATTTAATATAACTAATATAGTAGTCTAAGAAATACTTAAATAATTAATTTATTTTGAAGATGTATGCATAACAACAATATACAGTTTTAAGATGTATGATTAATTTGTTTACATGTTAAAAATAATATTTTGTATGACTTTTTTTAATACTTTTTTGAATAATATAGACATAGATATGTAATTTATTTGAACTCACAACCTTTAGGTTCACTTACTTAGAATTCTGAGTTATTAGTGTCACTTTCCCCTTAGCCAATCAAACTGCATCGTGCAAATTAATTAGTTATTAGATATTTCACACTATAGAGTTTTATTTAATTCATTATCATATTTTAATGATATTAATAAAAATCACTTAATAATGTTTAAATTCAAATTTATTTGGTTCCTTCTCGTTATATTTACTCATTATGTTGATTTGGATAATTTAATAGAAATATGAATTTACRTTACATTCTTTTATTATCTCCATTATTGATATTCCTATCCATTTCGATCAAAATAAAATAATTTTAAAAGATTTACATTGGATAAATTTTAATTTTAAATAATTATATTTGAAATATAAATTTTTTTTTTTACCTTCAATTACACATGACCTACAAGGTGCCTTGTTGGGAACTTGTGAGTTCTTTAAACAATTAATAAAATATTTTATTTTCAATCACATCAATAGGTAAGTTTTTTTGAAGTAAAAATAGTTTTGAAAAGAATATCTAAAGTTATTTAAAAAAACACAAATTTTAGTTTTAAAAAAGGCTGAAAGTGTTTTATTTCAATTAATTGAAAATATAGACATCAAATTGTGATATTTGGTAAAGAAACTGTCAAATTTAGAGTAAGATCTCACGTTCGATTCTTTTTGGGCTAATTTTTTTTTCAAGTACGAATTAGGATTAATCTCGTAAAGTGAGATATCATAATTCGAGTTAAGATGTGATTAGTCTCATTGAGGGAAATATCAAATGATTAAAAAAAATGGAAAGAAAGTGTAATTTGAGGAATAATTTCATCGTGGGATTGGTGGTGGGTTCGACTGGGCTATGTGCCAACGACTTTTGAATCCAATACTGCAGTAGCCCGGTCCAAATTCTTGTCCTTTGCTGGAATCAGGAAACCGAAACACCGACCCAGAAAACCCGCCCCGGACCCCAATATAAAGATCAGCTCGCTTCGTAAAGAAATTTYTYTCTCTTTTTAACCCTATCTAATTAGGGTCCCTTCGATCTGTCGTTCCTCTCGAACCAAATCGTATCGTATCTATATCTGTAGATATATACATATCAATCTATAGTTTGCCTTTCGTATATCCTTCAATTTTTCTTCGTTTCAAATTTCCCTTGCGAATTTTTTCTTTTTTCCCGATTAGGGTTAGGGTTTATCGACTTAATTTTCAATATGATGCAACCAGGCGGKGTTATTCCTCCTCAAGTTGCTCACAACCAGCAGCAGCAGTTCCAAGTACCCCTGTCGCAGCAGCAGTGGTTGGTAGTGCCGCCGCCGCCGCAGCAACAGCAACCCCTGGTGCAGCCCCAGCCTCCGCAAGGCTGGGGGCAGCAGCCCATGTCGGCTCCTCAGCACCAGCAGTACGGGGTTCCTTCTCCAGCCTCTTCTGGCTCTGAAGATATTAGGTCTCTTTGGATTGGGGACTTGCAGTACTGGATGGATGAGAATTATCTGTCTAGCTGTTTCTCGAACACTGGGGAGGTATATTGCCTCGTTTGAAGACTTTGCTTTAACATGCATAAATTTCTAAATGTTTTATTTACGTCTTTGATATATTTTGGGCATGGTGAATGATTAGTTTTCAAATAAAAATTKAGAGTGAATTTATATATTTTAGTGCGATTTAGAGAAACATGTATTAGTAGGCTGGAACATCTTATTTCTCTTTTGGGAATTTAAGAACTTGAAAAGGTGTCCTTTTGGAAATTTAAAACCGTGAAAAGGGTTTCTAATTTTTTCTTTTTTTTTTGGGTCTGTTTTCAGCTAGCTTCTGTGAAGCTTATACGCAATAAGCTGACTGCCCAGTCTGAGGGTTATGGATTCCTTGAGTTTAGGACTCGGGCTGCTGCGGAGAATATTTTACAATCATATAATGGCACAATGATGCCAAATGCTGAACAAACTTTTAGGTTGAACTGGGCTACCCTTGGTGCTGGTGAGAAGAGGACAGATGACACTCCAGACTACACGATATTTGTTGGGGATTTGGCTGCAGATGTCAATGATTACCTGCTTCAGGAAACATTCAAAGCCGTGTACAAGTCAGTGAAGGGAGCAAAAGTTGTCACAGATAGGAGCACTGGACGGTCCAAGGGCTATGGATTTGTTAGGTTTGCAGATGAGAGTGAGCAGATGCGTGCTATGGGGGAGATGAATGGTGTCCTTTGTTCTACAAGGCCCATGAGGATTGGACCTGCAGCTAACAAAAAGCCTTTGGGTGCTCAGCAAATTCAGAAAGGTATATATTTTAGCAGTTCTTTGACCTATTTAAGCCAGCCTTGGTGATAATGGCCATGTCATTGCAGTGATATTTCTTTTTATGGTGTTCCCTTGTTGAATTCTAGGTGTTCTAATTTTTTGTTCTGTTTGCTCGTTTCTTAATTAATGTGGATGAAGCAATAGGTTACTAGTCGATGGGTTTGGAAGTTGTTTTTGCGATTTGAATGCTTTTTCAGTTTTGCACTTGAAGATACGAGGAATTTACAGAGTCATTTCCTTCCAGTACTTACCTTTGTGAACTTGGGCCCATAATTCTGCAAAAAATTTGCCAAAACTTATAAAACTTATGTTGTCTCGAAGCAGGAAACAGAGAGGCTCTCATTTACGGGGGCCTGGAACTGATTTCAGCTGAAATGATTCCACCTTAATGGGTGGCCTTCTCTTAGGTCAGTTAATTTGTTTATGTCATGAGCTTCGTTAATGTTCTYGTGGCATCCTTTATGCTACACAGACTTATTTTCCAGTTCCTTCTCTGAAGTTACTACTAAATGAGGTAAATTTGGTTTCTTTTTCTTCAAGGGTTATATTCCTTTCCTACTATCTTTCTTCATTTTGTAAATCCAACAACCCTTGTCTATTGTTAGGGATCAGTTCCTTAACGTCTTTACCAATGTCCAGAGTTTGTACTGTAAAACTTTTCAAACAAGTTATTGCTGATGGTACATTGGGCATTGTCCTTAAATGTTACACAGCAGCAGTGGTTACCCTGAAATCATGATCATGTGTCAAGAGTCTGTAGTTGAACTTGTCCATCTTTGTCATCAAATCACCTCGTGAAGCCTGATTAGATTACTTCAGCACCTCACTAGGGACAGACCGCAATATTTCCAGTCATTATGGGATTTTTCTTGTTAGCCATGCCTTGCTCTACTGTAAAGAGCTATGTAAAGGAAAGAAAGAGGGCCTTTGGGTTCTGAAATTTTTCCTGCTGTTTTCCTTTCTGGCTGCTAATATCCTTTTTCTCATCATTTACTGTGTTCTCTTAGTTCAATGGTAATAGATAGTTGGTGYAAGAGCAGGACAGCTAGATTCAAATTGTTCCAAAATTATTCAATCCATCCTCGGGGCCGCTTCCCCCTTGTCATCTGATAACTGTTAAGCTGGTTACATCAAAGGGAATGAAGATTAGTGATCAGGGCTTGCRACTGTATTATGTTTGTGAATTCCCTAGCCTTCAATCTCAGTGAAATTATGGTCAGAATGTGGAGGATACCTTGTTGTATTCTTTATGATGTATAAAAAGATGCCTGTATTATGATATCAGGGAAGTGTATCGCCAAGAGCTTTGGCATGAGAACCTGCAATCTTGTTGAGTGCATTACATCTGGTGAGACTCTTTGTAGAGTTCTTATTTTTTGGAGAGAAAATTTGTAATCATCATTTTGATGGTTCCATTGCACGTGAAAAAATGATGTGGTTATCTGCTTCAATGAAGCGGGACAATTTTATTCTTTGTTGCCTGCATTTCTTTTTTCTTAATGTGGTTCTTYTTGTGGTTTAGTTGGTTTGGCTTAATTATGATATGCACAGTTTTCATAAATTGTCAAAATTTTGGTTTCCGTTGGTCTCATGGGGGTTCTCTTCACTTCCATTTGTCATTTACAGCACCCAGCCAGAATTCCCAAGCAAGTCAAGGCGAGAGTGATCCAAATAATACAACTGTGGGTAATTTGTCTTGCTGTTGGAGAAGAGTATTTTATGTAATTTTTTTATGTTATTGACTCTTCATCTTGCAAGTGCAGATATTTGTGGGTGGTCTGGACCAGAGTGTGACAGATGAGCACTTGAGGCAGCTGTTTGCACCCTACGGTGAATTGGTTCATGTAAAAATACCAGTAGGAAAGAGATGTGGGTTTGTTCAATTTTCTAACAGGTAACCAAGTAGTTGTTTCTTTCAGCGGTTCATCTACCAGTTCTTTTGGTTTGTGGTGTCCAATTCTCTAATATTTCCAATTGCTTGTATATGATATGTTCTAGGTTGAATGCTGAACAAGCCTTATCAAGCTTGAATGGTACACAGCTTGGAGGACAAAACATCCGCTTGTCATGGGGGCGGAGTCCATCAAACAGACAGGTTTGAGTTATTTTGATATGTTTCTATAYGTCTGAATTTACACATTTAGTTTCTGACTTAAATTTTGCTTTGGTCAGCCTGAGCAGACACAGTGGAATGGTGGTGGGTACTATGGGTATCCACAGGGTTATGAGGCATATGGTTATGCTCAACCTCCCCAGGACCCGAGTATGTACTACGGTGGGTACCCTGGTTATGCAAATTACCAACAGCCACAGCAGGTAAGATGACAAAATATTTTTGAACAGTTGATAGTCATTTGGGATGATTCTGGTKGACCTAAGAAAAAGGTCTTATGCAGAAACCATGTCTTTGCTTCTCTAGCAATGGGGGCAGGGTTGGAGGAGGGGCATTTCATGCCCCTTTTATCGAATGAGTTTATCTAGAGGATCTTTTTGTTATCTAGAGGATCTTTTTGTATGAGTGGTAGATTCTAGTGTTGGAAGCTTCTTTAGTTCGTTTTAGTAAGATGCAAGTGATTGTTGGACACAAATGATATCATCAGAAGTGGTTTATTCTGTCTTGTCTCTTAAATAAGTATCAAAAGGTTGGGAACTAATTTTGTGTTACACTTGTGAATTGCAGTAAGATATTCCTGCGTGTCCGTGAACCTGCCAGTGTTTGGGAGAATGTTGTTGGGACTCAGGAAATTGTTTGATTGCTGACAGGAGTGATGGTACCTGAGCTGGCTGAGATATTTGGTTGCTTGGGGATTGATGTAACAAGGAATTCCATATGTTGTTACAAACCGTTTTAGATTTTCCCTGTTCTCTCCTTATTTGCTTGACATATTGTTCTCTTATTTATACTAAGAAATAATATGATCTGTAGCTTTTATATTGTGAATGTGGATTTGGATTTGGTTTTGCTCGACATATTTTCCCTCCTCACCTTATTTGGCTTTCAAGGTATATTGTACTGATAGTGGGCTGGCTATTACTTATGACTGCTGATGGCAGAGTTTTATTTGTACTTTGGTGCAGTTTGTGTTACTTGGCCAGGTTCTTATAATAGCAGTAATTTGCAGGSCAATCTTGCTTTGTGGGAGAAATGGCTTTCTGGCCTCCTAGGTATCAGCAAAAGGGCCYCTACCTTGTTAAATGCTTGTTAAGTGCATGGGGCCATCACCTTGTCTCTATGCAAMTGATTCGCCCCTAAATCTTATGATCCCGTTCTGTATTTCCTTTTCAAGTTAGTTGGCCTTCTTTTCAGTTCTATGTTGGACTTGGAAATTGGACCCATTTTGGCTTCATTCTGGTTKGGTGCTTGACTTTAATCCCAGTTGTTAGAAAAGCCAACTGATATAGAAGCTGTTTATTATGAAACAGATCYCGAGTCCATGTTTGAGCCGCCTTGTTTCTTACAGGTCGTTTGGATGGAGAGAGTTGGAGAGAAGAGAAAGGGAGCGAATTAGAGAGAGAAATGAGCCTTTTTCTCTTCAAAGCTTTCTCTTGAAAGTGGGATGAAAGAGAGAGAGGGAAATAGGAGAGGATATTACGGTTTGTGGTTTTGTTTTGGACCCTAAAATGCTGAAATAAAAGTTTAAATCCCTTCTTGTCCACCGATCTAAAATACCTCATCTTTTCTGTGCCATCAGTCATCTCCTCCCTTAGGTACTGATTGGAGTTTGAGAAATTGATGGAGATGAGTCCCAGAATGGTATCTGGAATCCGTCCTGCAAGAAAGCGAAGAATTTAGATGAACTAAGCTGAAGCAACCACGGGCAAGTTAAAAATTGTCAGTGAAAGGCGAGGAGAGGAGAGCAAAGCACTGCTAATCCCAGAGATCAAAGAAACTACACGGCTCAACAAGCTCATTATGCACCGCCGCTCCGCCACCAAAGGGAGGGCTCCAAGCTTTTGATATTCTCATCCTTGTTTCTTTTTGTCTTCTTGAAATAAAAGAGCATATAATTATAAAACAATTTTTAATTAAATTTAATTCCTTTTATTTCCACTTTTCAAATAAAAAAATCATTTATCTTCTTTTTTCCTGAACCCTTAAAGGAGACTTTTGAACTTTCTCTTTTCTTCTCTTCGTTTCTCTTCTTTTCTCTTTTCTTCTCTCCACTTAAAACTCTCAAACAAAGCCTTAGCGTTACATTAGCTGGAGTAATTTGGGGAGCACAATCCCATTTGGTTACTTTTTGGTGTTTGTTCTTTGCACTTTAGAATACGAAGTTTGTGACCTCCCTCCGAGCCTATTCCTAACTGTATCAGATAACGTTTGCATTGTATCATCAATTAAAATTTTGAAAGTGCTTTTATCCTTGGGCACTTGATTACATATAATATTATCATTCCTTTGTGGTTATCTATTAATTCAGGGGAAAGAAAAGTCGTACAGGAAATTTTCAATCAGAAGGAAATATAGATCCTTTAATATTCTTTTTCCTTGTTTGGAAGGTAAAAGAAGAATTTTAATATTTTATATTAAATTATCTAAATTAGTCTTGTAAATAGATATAATGAAGCCACTAAGTAATATTAAATCATTTCTACTTCGCAAATGAATAGCTCGAAACGGTTTTCTAATTTTCGTTTCTTTCTTCCCTTAACGTCTCTTCGTTTCCTTTTTATACATACCTGAACTCTAGAAGTAATTCCTTTATGTATGCAAATGGATTATAATCAAATATATTTAGACATGGAATAAAATTTTCTTTGTTTTCAGGTAATAAATAATGAGAGAAATTTAATGAACACTAACGCATTTCATATATATATATATATATATTTGAAACGAATGAGGGTTTCTGGATGAAAAGTTAGGCGCAAGGATCGAAATGTTACAATTGAGGTTGATTTTCGTATCGAATTTATCATTTCCATTTGATTTTTGGTTTTGGTTTCACCTTGATTTTGTTATGCAAGAAATCATAATTTCAATTTGATTTTCATTTCGATAAATTAAAAAAAGAAAATCAAAATTTCATATAATATTATTTTTTGTTAATTATTTTGTTCAACATTTTTTTTATTTGACTTTTTATTTAAATTTTCAAACTTTCGATTTTACTTTTCAGTTTCAAACGATAATGAGCAAAATTAAACCAAAGTTTTATAAATTTCTAAATTTCGACTTTTAGAGAAATTTTTGTTTGGTTTTAATGAGAAAAAAAATTTAAAAGCTGAAGATTGAGAAGGAGAGAAGAAGAGTTCTAATAAAGAAGGCAAAAAAAAAAAAGTAATTAAAGTTCTTAATAATTGTTAATTGTATTTTTATTTTAAAATCTGGAAAAAAAAATGATCATAGTATTATTTACCAAGAGGTATTCTTCTTCTCAATATTTATACTTACCTTTCTTATTAAAAGATTTATTTTTAAATATTAAAGTAATTTGATGTTGAAATTTAATAGTAAAGAATAAAATTATTTTTTAAAATAGAAACAATCAAATGAGGCCGTAGCGTTCTGTGACTTGCTTTGAAATTGGATAGGAAATTCCTACAGGGCATCCTCCTGTGTTGAGGTTGTTATCAGGTTTAGGAAATTCCCTCATATTTCTAGCGAAGCAGGAGATGAGTATTTAGGTTGATTGAAAGGAAAAACTGTTATGTCAAGCAGTTAGAGCTATCTTGCTTAACCTGATTTTTTTTTTTTTTATAGAAATTAATAAGAACTTTATGACTATAATAAGATATATATTGAGATCCTTTTGATAGTGTTCGACTTAACTCACATGAACTCTTCTTGTGATCTTGGCCCTAGAACCTTTGTAACTAAGGATCACTYGTACAACTTGGTCTTTCCTCTCCAAGATCTCAATTATGTTATTCACAAACCTTCTAAATACGCGACTTTGGTCATTGTATTTAAAATTCTCTTCATTTATCCTCTATTAATGTGGAAGTTAGAGATATTAATGTATTTATTTTATGTGATCGTGAAGGTTGTTGAGGAAATTAACTTAAAACATAAATCATTAAGATTCAATTAGTAGCCACAAAAGATATCTGAAACAAAGTATGTTTATCCTATAAATTTATAAATTTATCAAAAAAGGATCACGACGGTCATATACCAATTAAGAATACATTCTCTTTCATGCATCACTAATTTAATGACCTAAAATTTTGGGGTCGCATGGTGGAGCAAACCACGTAAAATTCCTACCAATGTGGATCTTCACTTGGAAGGCTATGAAATTTAGAAAGTGAACTAAACCATATTTTAACTCAAAATTGGTGGTAATTGTAGGAAAGTTTATGCATAAAATTTGTTGGTTGAAGTCTAGAATAGTCTATTCTCGTAGAGTTCTTCGGGTTGCCATTGTCGCCTGGTATTTGTTTTTTGAGTAAAAAACACTTCTTGAGTGGTATTCTCTTCTTTGTGTTTGACTTCAGAAACTGATGGATTTTCAATCACTTCTACCTTAAAGGTTAAAGTAGCTGCTCGTTTTGTCTCGATATTGCTTTATTCTTTAAGTGATTTGACTTCTCAATTTTAGTATCATAAAGTAGTTCATATATACCAGAAGAGCGAAGCAACATACCCCAGTGAAACGCAACCAAAAGAGAAACAACAATGTCAAAGAAATAAACGGCAATGCTGCCATAATTTGGTCGRTTATAAAATCACAAAAAATAATTAATATGTTCTCAATGAATGAAAAATCGTATAATGAAAAGTAAGATCGTTTCCTCAAGGGATCGGTAATTCATTTTCTTTCAATAAAAACACCAAAATGAGGGTTTTGAAAACATCACTAAACTTGCAATCTATCTAAAGCAAGCAAATCACAATAACACTAAGAAATAGCAAAAAGAATGTTGAAAATAATATATCATAAAGATCTGGTTAAAGGCACCAATTCCACCTTGATTCTACTTAATCAATCACAGATGCAAGTATAACTTGATTACCATAAATAAACTAGCCTCATTAACCACTACCTAATTYGAAAGATAAATCTAAGAAAATTTTAGAATTCGGTGTTTCGGTAGTATTAAATTCTAGACATGACAAAAATAAAAAAAAGCTAATTAGCAACCGCCACATCAGTTGCTACAACTCGATTAGCAACTAATGTAGGTTGTTGTAGTTTAAATGCTCGGGAACAAAATTACGATTGGAAATTTAATGTGATCGCTAATCCGTCACTAACAAAGAGAAAAAATTTTAATTATTTAAGCCAAATGAAGGAAAATAATTAAAAATTTTGAGATTCAGTTGTTAATTGTAATTATTTAATTAATTTGGTCGGTCGCAACTGGTTGCTAATTAGTGTTCTCAAAAATTAATTGAAAATTTGAATCTTGAAAAATTAGCGATCACTTGTAATTATTGTTTAAATAAAAATCATTTTGTCAATCGTAAATTGGTCGCCAATTTGCAATCACAAATTTTGATTTTTTTTGAAAATTATTTACGATCGCTATTTTGCCACCCAATTTTTATTTTTACTTTTTTTATATTTTGCTAAAAATGTGCTGCCAATTACAATTTTCAATATTCTAAAATAATTATAATAAAACTCAACAAAAGACAATCATAATTGTATAAAATTCCTTCATAAAATTCTGAATCTCAAAATAGGACAYTAATCAATTAAATAAAATATATGAGATAATTCATACAATATTGATAAAACAAAATAAACTAATAATATCAGGTAGATGAGTAATGAGTATGAACCTCCTCAACTTCATCATCATCAAAATTAAAATCATAATCATTAGCATATCCATTCCWAAGCACTCCATTAAACTCAATCAGCTTTTCCATCTTTCGGTGCTTTTTCTTCTTCTTCATCTTTTTCTTCCTTTTCATCTTATCAAGCTTAGCCGGAGTTAGATTACTTCTGTTTTGAGTGCTTCATGTGACGTTTTCGATGAAATCCCAGCATCGAAAGTCTTTGACGACTCAGCCCTAATGCCGTAAACATAACCTTTTGATTCGGTTTCGACRCTAWCAAACAATGGATTCTGAATGTGAATAGCACTCWTCAATAGCGAGAAAGTCTTTTTATACAAAATCTCAAAATGTTAAGATTAAAAATCTCAAGTTGATATTTCTAAAACCTGCAACTCTAGACTTAATGAAAAACATTCAAGTTCAAGCCATCGAGGTCATTGAGTGATCTAAAATATTATGAGAATTAATCATTCTTATAAATATGAAATAAGTATTTATTACAGTATAAGACTTCTCTGTTGCTAACGTAACTATCCATACTCATCAATACTATACGGGACCTTCGAATCTTCCTAAGGACCCTCTAAGTGTTTGTCTGCAATAAGGTCTATCATTGGGAATAATCTGATTTCATCTAGATTTCTTTGACAATTATTACTAGAATATTGCTCTTTATACTTATAACAACAACAGTGCATATGAAATACCAGTCAAATAGGTAACATGTTTATTCTTTTAAAGTCGAGCTAAAAGGTCTCGATTCAATATAAATTCATGAGTAAATGGTATCTCTTCAAATCTACTCTAGCATTTAGAAATTGCTAACTGGTAATGTGCTGGATATTTTGCTCAAGAGACCCTAATCCGGGTAGCCTTGCTAAGTGGTGATTCAACATAGATAGTTCGTATGCTCTCACAAGTTTCATTAATTTCTATCTTGGTAATTAGGAATTGAATGTCTATCTCATCGGAGATATTTCATATTTTAAGAGTGACCATACAATCATATCATGCAGCCCAAATAAAGCTAGAAAACCAAATTTCACCCCAAATAAGAGTTCTTCCTTATGCATCTTGATGTCATTAGATCCTACTCATCCTTTCCCATACTAGCCAAAATCATTTCTTTAACAATTCATTTTCTACTACATATCTGAGTAGTCACGCCTAAGGGCTTTTTTCCATTTAATCGATCCGTCCTTCCGCCAACAATTCGTACCAAAAGGATCCAAGAGCACAGAGAAGAGAAGTAGACATGCAACTGCATAATGTTACTTTTATACTTACATAGGTCTTACAGAGAAGAGTAAATAGACATATGAAAAATAAAAGTAACACGTAGGTCTTACGGAATTTCTTATCTACAAATTAGTCCTTTTTGGACTCATCTTGAAATATATGGTGGCATTTCCAACAATCCTTGTACTCGAATTTATCTCCGAATTCTTGAAGCTGCAAATAGTATTATCAATTAGAAACAATATCAAAATAACCTTCATATAATATAAATTGACAAAATCACTTCACATGTTATAGAAAAAATTAATCATTTTATGCTCATGCTCCGGAAATGATATAGATTCTCCAGTATGAGGTGAGATGCCTAAACCACCATTGCCATTGAGCCAATTATTACTCGCCACCTTGGACTTTTTTCTTGAATTCCTCACTTTCCAATATTGACAAAGCGGCTCATACACCTCATTTGACATCCACATTGGCTTCATTTTTCCCTTGCGCACTCTACTTGATGTACCAGTCACCTGCCTAGCGCACCTAGAAGCTCATGCTTTCTGACTTTACACAGTTTTAATCGGATCCCAATGGTACAATTTCTACAAAGATGTGAGATTACATATAAGARACTATAATTTTATATATGACAAATCAATTGAAAGTTGAAGATTTTGAGAAATAAAATCAAAGTACCAAACTTGCTTACTTCGAACTCAAAAAACCACATATCCTTAATCTCAGGGGGCAATTGGGTAAATGTGGCAGAGGGTTTTCAGAAATAGATTTTGTACATTCTAATTGAACGTCAAATCTGTAACATGTAAATAATTAGTCATAAGTTGATAACTATTAATGTGAAAAACTATAAAAAGACTTAATAGTATTAATTACGTTCCACCAAATGGCTCAATATAAGCTTGGCTATCTTSCTTTCTTGCCGTAGAACTTGCTACGGATTGCGGTACTGGTGGGTAGAAGCACTCGCTGGTGTTCGGATATGCTGCTCATGCTCATGCACAATCTCAGAACTGGGGTATGGTCGTGACACAAGCAAATGAAGCAACTCATTAATTTGCGACCACCTTTTGATAATATGTAAAAATAAATTAAATATTTAAGAGGTGATCGCAAATCGATCGYTAATTTGTGACCATCTTTTGGCGATATGTAAAAGAAAGTTAAACAAATTTAAAATTTTGTGTGGTTATCACAAATGTTTGCTACCATCTTTGATAGTATATAAAAATAAAAAATAATTAAATAATTGTGAGGTAGTCTCCAATCGGTTGCAATTAGCGATGGATGTACTTAATGTTCCGTCCATTGCAATTTAGCCACGATGAACAACGGTTGCAAGTTGGTTGCAATTCTGTGACCATGTCGATGTGGGTTGCAATTTAGTGAAGGAGTGATTGTCGATAGCTCTTCTTGATCGCAGATTTGACTTTTTCTTGTAGTGAGAGAGAGACCAAGTTAACAATCAAGAAACTCATATAAATGATTCGTTTTGGGTTACATTATCTACTTTCATGACAAAGATTAAATGGTGTAGGTATGCATAACCCTATAAAAACTTCAGACAACAGATCCAAAAGACAACCCTAAGAAAATGCTAGAATTTTGATGTTTCGGCAATATTAAATTTTAGAGAGATGCAATTAATGACCAACAAACTCAGATAACTAATTCTTTTGAGTTAGATTATCTACTCTCATGTCAAAAATTATATGGCGTAGGTAGACATAACCCCATCAAGTTACCACTAATTTAAAGGTAACAAACAATTAAAGATTTAAAGGTTTAACCGACTGCAAATTAAAGAGTTCAATCAAGTAACAAGCCTAAATTATCGACTAAGCTGAACCCCCAAACTTATTSAAAAATAGAGAATAAATAAGTACTTATAGTAAATCGAGATGATAAAATAATTAAATTTCATGATTGTTTATCTTGAAGGATATTATTGACTAGATTGATTGTATATTGATTTGATTCATTTTTTTGTGCCAAAGATTTTTCCTTTTGTAATCAATTAGTTTAGGAACATTAATGGCTTTCATTTACAGAACTTAGTCACTGGTGTATTTAGGCACAACACCTTGCTCACTGTAAAGACACCAAATAGATTGTCAATACAAGAAACCATATGAGTCATCTCTGTTTCATCATGGTATCAGAGCCAGGTTCTTTGATCCAAACAAAACCTTTTTTTTTTAAGACTCAAGCAACACATGTTTGATATTTTTTTTTCTGCCTAGCAGATTAATATTTTTCTAATTGTCTTCTCCTGTTAAGAATCATGTCTCACGATAAAACCCCAACTTCTCCCAACCCAAACCAAAACAACCCCCCAATTAATTCATGATCCAGCCTCCATATATTACCTTCATCCCTTTGAAGGTCCAGGGACGTCTCTCACGAAATACACTCTTATTGGAGAAAATTATGATGTTTGGGCAAAAGCCATACTTAATGGTTTGGAAGGGAAAAACAAATTGGGTTTTATTAATGGAGAGTTTCCTCCATTGAATCTGTTGCTTGGAACAACTCTACTATATGTGGTTGGTTGTTCAATTCAGTTGATGCTACCATGCAACYGAGCATTGCAGGTCACAAAATTATGTTTGATTTATGGATTGACTTAACAGAAAGATATTCAATTGTGAATGGACCACGAATTCATCAGTTAAAAACTGATTACCACACTCTYCGACAGAAAGGTATGAATGTCATTTCATTCTATAACAAGTTTAAATCTCTGTGGGATGAATTGTACARATMTGATGATGCCGCTTGTGGCTGTGTTTGTGCTACTACCAATAAGATTCATGCTCGAGTTGAAAGGGATAAGACTCATGATTTTCTTATGGGGCTTGATGATGATCAATATGGTCAAATTTGTACCCAAATTCTTGGGATAGATCCATTTCYTGTTCTAAACAAAGCATTCTTAATGGTCACACAAGAGGAGAGACATAAAAGTRTTGTTTGGAATCAYGATGATAAAACGGAAGCAMTCAGCTTTGCTGTTCAATCAACTCATATCCCATCGGCTCCTAAATTTGTATCATCAACTCCATCCTCTCCGTTACAGTGCACCTTTTGTGGCAAAAGTGGTCATACATATGAGCATTGTTATCAACGCATTGGCTATCCGATGGGATCAAATCGAGGCAAAGGACGTCAAGGCCATGGCCGAGGCAAAAGTGTGGCAGGTCGGGCCTCTCTTATATATCTTCCAGTGGTGTTTCTACTAATGTAGCCACCACATATCTCCCTCCCGCACAAGCATATAGCACATCTAATACATTGTCAATTCCTGGTTTCATCGCTGATCAGATTC
>MEJB01000008.1:2868744-2884523 GCA_001752375.1 Rhazya stricta
ATTGTGACCTTCACTGATCAATTGAGTATTTTACAGGACTGCAATACGAAGATGGTGATTGGATTGGGTGAGTTCAGAAATGGGATATACATGTTTCGATCAGTTCCTGTGGTACAGTCAATGGCAGCTTCTGTGACTTTGGCAAACACCTCAAGACTTTTGCATAAACGTCTCGGTCACCCTTCTAGTACCAATATTTCTAGCATGAGTTCAAATAATAATGTTAAAAAGTTATTTGCTGATTGTGACATTTGTTTAAGAGCAAAACAAACTCGTGCTCCTTTTCACTTAAGTGATAATGAGGCAGACAATTTATTTGATTTGATTCATTGTGACATTTGGGGTCCATATCCTATTGCTTCTTTTACCGGTGCACATTATTTTTTGACTACTGTCGATGACTATTCTTGGGCTGTGTGGGCATATTTGATAAAAGAAAAGAGTAAAGTCTATGACTGTTTGTCCAACTTTATAACCATGGTTTATACCCAATTTCACAAAATGGTTAAAGTTATGCGCTCTGATAATTGCCCTGAGTTTACAAATAAATGCCTTCAACATTTTTTCAGCACTCATGGTATTCTATTTCACAGCTCTTGTGTTGGTACTCCACAACAGAATGGTCCGGTCGAACGAAAACACCGACATATTCTAGAAGTTGTGAGGGCTCTTATGTTTTAGGCATCACTTCCACTTAGGTTTTGGGGAAATGCTATCTTTTTGATCAATCGAACACTATCCACGGTGTTGTCTAGCAAAACTCCGTACGAGGTAATTTTAATCATACTCCTTCCTTGTCATTACTACGGGTTTTTGGTTGTTTATGCTATGCTTATTCTAAGTCCCAAACAAAGATAAATTTGCTCCAAAGAGTCGGAAGTATGTGTTTATGGTTCATTTGGTAAAAAAGGATGGAAGGTACTAGATTTAGAGACATTTGATATGTTTATTTCACATGATGTTAAATTTGAGGAGGATACATTTCCATTTGCAAGTAATAAAGATGCCACACTACCTACTGTTTCCTCTAGTGATTCACCTTGTGCATGGGATGATGAGTTGTTGGAAGTTTTTTAGTCATACTTTAGCAAGGTGGAGTTCATCCGCTAGTTCTGTTCCTTTGAGTTCATCTTTATCTTCGGTCACTTCACCCTCCAACTTTACAACATCAACTCAAACTGCTCCTACTCCTGAACTACATCAGTTGGACACAATAACTCCAACCAATGCAACCCCTGGTTCACTATCCACAAGAGATGAACCCACATTACAAGACAATCAGATGGGGTGTGAACTTTCTCAAGAGCCTTCCTCCTCCAGTTTGGTTYGAYGTCCAYGCAGAMCTCCTRGTTACCTTTCAGATTATATTTGCCACTCAGCTCGTACTGTACACCCCACTTCTACATCACCTACTCAATTGCCTTCTTCAGGTATTCAGTATCCATTGCACATTATGTTTCTTATGATAATTTTTCTGCAAATTATGGTCATTTTCTTGCCAATGTCACTTCACAACTTGAGCCCAAGAACTATAAAGAGGCTGTTAAGGAGCATTGTTGGCATGTGGCTATGAGATCAGAAATTGAAGCACTTGAGAAAAATAAAACATGGGATGTGGTTCAACTACCTATTGATAGGTGTGCTATTGGATGTCAATGGGTGTTTAAGATGAAATATAAATATGATGGAACAGTCGAACGTTATAAAGCTTGGCTTGTTGTTTTAGGTGATCATCAGACGGAAGGCGAAGATTTTAATGAGACTTTTGCTCYAGTTGCTAAAATAGTCAATGTTCGGACTTTTCTTGCTGTTGCAATTGCTAAGAATTAGGAGATTCACCAACTTGACGTTAATAACGCATTTTTGCACGGAGATCTTCATRAGGAAGCATATATGAAACTACCTCCGGGGTTCACTTCATCTTCCTCGTCTCAGGTGTGCCGGCTTCGTAAGTCACTTTATGGTTGCGCCAGTCTCATTAGAATTGGTTTGCTAAGCTCACTTCAGCTCTCAAACGTTATGGTTCTACTCAAAGTCATGCCGATCACACATTGTTCACCTTTCGAGATAGGGGAATTTCATATCTGTGTTAGTTTATGTGGCTGATATTCTTGTTGCAGCTAATAACTCTGCACTATGCAACACCTTCAAAAGATATCTGGATCAATGTTTCAAACTCAAAGATTTGGGGCCTTTAAAGTATTTTTTGGGTATCGAATGTGTTAGGTCATCCATAGGTTTATTTCTTTGCCAAAGGAAGTATACACTTGATTTGTTAAATGAAATGGGACTACTCGCAGCTAAGCCAGTTGCCACGCCACTTCCTCAAAATCATCATCTTGCTGCTGACATGGACACACCCTATTCTGATCCGGTCAGATACAGACGTATCATTGGTCATCTACTTTATTTGACTATCACACGGCCTGATATTGTGTATCTTGTTCATATATTGTCCCAATTTATGGAAGCTCCTTGTCAATCCCATTATGATGCTGCAGTTCGAGTTGTCATCCAAGTCAGGGCATAGTACCCTGAGCAGATAGTGATTTGCAGTTGTATGCTTATTGTGATTCCGATTTGGCAAGTTGTTCGATAACATGTCACTCAATCTCAGGTTACCTTATTCTTCGTGGTACATCCCTTGTGTCGTGAAAATCTAMAAAACAAGCTACTAGTTCTTGCTCTTCYGCTGAGGCAGAATATCGAGCCATGGCATTTTGTTGTGCTGAGGTTAAGTGGCTCAAATATTTTTTGGCATCACTTAGAGTTTCTCATCACCAACCTGTTCATTTATTTTGTGATAATCAGACGGCACTCCATATTGCCTCCAATCTGGTGTTTCATGAACGTATTAAACATATTGACATAGATTGTCATTTTGTTCGAGAGCTTCTTACCTCTGGTGTAATCACCAGATCCTGTATTTCTTCCAACCTCCAATTGGCAAATGCTTTTGCAAAAGCATTGTGGGCAGTCCAGTTTTSTTTTTTGATGAGCAAGTTGGTTATTCGAGATCCTCACACACCTCYTGGAGTCTTGGAGGATATTATTGACTAGATTGATTGTATATTGATTTGATTCATTTTTTGTGCCAAAGATTTTTCCTTTTKCAATCAATTAGTTTAGGAACATTAATGGCTTTCCTTTACAGAACTTAGTCACTGGTGTATTTAGGCACAACACCTTGCTCATTGTAAAGACATGAAACAAATTGTCAATACAAGAAACTATATGAGTCATCTCTGTTTCATCAGTTTATGAATCAAGGCTTCCTTATTACTTCAACARGAAAGAGAGAATTTATAGCATAGTCATGGAAAAAAAATAATGTTTGTACAAGTTGAACGTAGAATGAAGAATGAATTTTGGTCTTCCGGTTCTATCCCTTATAAATAAGGAACAACAATTCACAAATCCTAATATACCTTAATTGCCTAATATAATAAATATATCCTAATCTATTAAGGAAATAAGTATTTTTAAATTCAAGACTCCTAATTTACTTGCAATATATATCCCAGAGTACTCCAAAAAAATAATAATAGAGGATCTTCAAAAKATATGATRAGGTTGGATTATATCCCCTAAAATTCGTGCATATTACATTCCAACACCAATTTCAGGGTACCTGCCCAAAGTCTAAAGAGTCAACTACAAATTATATCTACATCCAAAGATACCTTACAACGTACCTCCAAGGCGGACATAGATAACACCAATTTCAGGGTACCTGCCCAAAGTCAGAAGAGTCAACTGCAAATTCCATCTACATCTAGGGGTACCTTACAACGTACTTCCAAGGTGGACACAGATACTAAAGTAGAGAAATCTACTAAAATATTTACCCCTTTTATTAAAAAATCTATTTGTCAAAATATTATTTCTAATGAAAAATCTCTTTATGAAAAATCCTCTTTTGATACAATTCAAAAACTTTTTGGRAAAAAYTGGTATTACAAACCAGCTCATCCCTTTTCCTGACTGATAAACCCTAGCTGATGGCAAGACTTGCAGCGGCAAAATCTCCCGATGAGATGYAGCAACTGTTACTACACTATGTTCCCTCTTCATCAAAATCCCAAGTGGTGTCATCCGAAGACTCAGCGACATCACCAGCTATTGACTTGGACGAAGCCGATCTACTTCAGTAGATGACTTCTCCAGAAAATAGGACGTTAGTCCAGCGGGTAAGAGAGGAGCAGGTAATCTCGACGTTCAGGGTCCAATGCACCTTGCAGACCCGGGAGGAGGACTTGGTGTTCTTAAGGCTTATAATTTATAACTAATCTAGGAGAACCACGCTCTATTTCTGCATTTTTATTTACATAAAATGCAGCGCAACTCCATATAGATCTAGATTTTCTAATGAGTCGTTTAGACTCAAGATCGAGAATTTCTTTCCTACAATGCTATTCCAATTCAGCATTCATCTGAACAGGTCGAGCTTTGGTAGGGATATATCTTTCATCAAATTCTGGAGTGTAAGGAAGATCAACTATGTGTTGCTTCCTATCCCAGAAGGCATTTGGAAGATCAGAACAAAGTTCTGATTCAAMAKAAGATTTTAGTCTAGAAATCCTAGATTGGATTTCTGGTGTCTGCAATGTTTCATCAATCTGGAGATGAAAAAGARAATTTTTGAATTCCTGTAATTCAAAGGATTTATAATAAGATAAAGCATTAATCTGATCTGTACGAACAGAATATACTTTGAGAAGATTCAGAATTTTAATCTGAGGATTTTCTAAGAAAGGAAAAACTATTTTAGTTTGTTTCGTTTTAAACGAAATAGACTCAGAATTTACCTAATATGGTGTGATCAAAGTAAGGAATGGTATTCCTAAGATCACAGGATGACAAATGTCATTGACTACCACAGATGGAGTCTTTATACAGACATTTGAATGTATAATAGAGGCCTCAGTTTTATACTTAACTTGAAGCTTGGAATTGTTAGYCGCAGAGAGTCTACTTGTCGTAGATTCTCGAAATTTACTGGGTACAAGACCTTCCKTAATGCAATTCAAGTCTGCACCAGTATCAAATAATGCAACAATATCTAAAATATAATCATCAGAAAATTTAAGAGTAATCCTGATGAGATACTTCTGAGAAGTAATCTCTCTAARGACAAATAGAAAATCTGAAGAAATCTAATTTATGTTTTCTATCTGACCTGGAAGCTTTAGAGGCTCGTCTTTCTCAGAATCAGAAGAAAAATTTTTATTATGTTTTGAAAGCAGAATCTGTATTACTGCAGAATCTTGCTTTTATTTTTCTTTTAAATATTTTATTTCTTATTTTATAGCCTTAATCTCTTGCTRGAGACTAGACACAGAAATAGAAGATTCTTTTTTAGATTTTTTCAAAATATTTGTCAAGTCATAAGTATTTGACGAAGTTGAAGGTAGAATAGAAGGTTTTTGCACAGGTTTTTCATCAGACATAGAATTTAGAATTTTTTTCTAAATAYTGCTTTTGTAAAGCAGGATCARAAATTTATTTTACATTTTYCGAAAGAGTTTGTTGTTCTTTGATAAGAACATTCRAAGAATATTTAGAAGATGCAGAAGTCTCGATTGTCTCGGTTGATGACGAGGTGTGAATCTCATCAATCTATAGAGCTTCTTYAGAAGAAGATTTAGAAGAATCAGAATCAGAATTTAAATCAGAATCAATAAGAATATTTRCAATTTTCTCATAAACTTCAGAATCTAAATGAAGTTCATTTAATTTTTTAGAAAATTTATAATATCTTTGATAATGACTTTTTCTATGGCATTTATAACACATAACATCTTTTAAATCTGATTTTTTTACTTGATTTATGTTTTTTTAGTCAAAAAATGGTTTTTTAGAATATTTCTTAGATGGTTTTTTTATAAAAATAATCTAATTATTTTTTATATTTTTTATATTTTTTATGTTTTTTATGATAGGAATGTTTCCTATGGGATCTAGACAAAGACGAAGGTTTACTGCAACTGCCATTGGAGTGAGAGGATTTTTCAGGAAGATTCTCAAACTATTTGCAGAAGTCTCCTAACTCCTTTTTGGACTGTTTGAGTTCTCGCTTGAGTGTCTGCTGTAACCTAATGTCCTGGCACAGTTTTAGACCTTCTTTGTTTATATGAGAAATCAATTCACCAAATGTAAATTGATTATATGGAATGATTTTACTAGAGGTTTCTTCCATGAGTTTGTTCCTAACTCGCTMTTCTAAGAGATCAGGAAGACCTGCTAAGAATTTTTCTTTCCAGAATGGCTGGTTACTATCTTCTCTAAGCATAAGCCTAGTTAAGAAAGTATTTTTATAATACTAGAATTCAGATAATTTTCTACACCTAAGGTTGGATAGTAATTCAGTATTTTTATCCTTAAGGTGAGATGGATCTCCAATGAAATGAAGAGAAATAGATAAGATAAGAGTGGAAACCACATCAGAAATGGGCTGACCACTAGCATCTAYGATGAAGTTTCCAACTTTATCGGTCTTAATGGTATTTAGAATGTCCTGAYACTGTTGGGAGGTAAGGTAGTAATCCCACCATCCTTTTAGCTGACTAGAGAAACCTGCGATGAGGAGCTCTGCTATAGCCCTATTCTCAGTTCCTATTTGGGTTTTGTAAGCATTTGCTGCCATCGTCATTTGCTGTAAAAAGCTGATGATGTGATAGTCAGACAAATTGTCTATGTTCCAATCATAGACAGAAGAGGCATTGAATCTATATTGAGAAATTGGTTTGGCTACAGTGATGTCTAGAGCCATTGGAGAATTTGGAACAGGAATAATCGACGACTGCCAAGTTATCGAATTGATCCTGGGAATTGACTCAGATTTAGACTGRAATTKTTCCAAAGTCTGATCAGTGTCTGMAGAAGAAGAATTTTCTTCCAAGACATTAATCTTGTTAGACTCAGAAGTGRAATCTGRAATATTTTTAYTARAAGCAGGGATAAGTCTAATTGACTTAATTTATCCTGAATTGCTCTAGAGAATTCTAAATTATTTTCTCTAATRTTTTTAACACTAGAGTCAGAAATTGAGAATGGTTTAAAAATAGGATTTTTAAGAGATTTCTTTTCTTCTTTCGAAGAAACARAATTAGTAATAATAGATTTTTCAGAAATCATTGGAATAGATTTTTCAATTCTATCCAATTGTTTTCCTATGGTATTTAAATTAGTATTTGTAAAATTATTTTGAACAATTATATTTTTAGAATTTTGCAAAATATCATCAGAAGGTGTCTTACAGGGAAATGCTTCCACAGCTTTTCTTAAATGATCTATTTTCAATCCACAAAAAGGTGGATGATTTGCAGAGAGTTTCTGCGAAGTAGAGAGTGATTGCCACTCAGAAATTTTTTTCGACGGAGTCGTAATTGGCARAATATATAATTTATTTGAAATTACAAATTYATAATATTTTTCCTGAATTTATTTTCTTTTAGAAATGAATTTCTCAAAGAATCAAATTCTTTTTGCAGTATTTTCATTAGAATAAAAATCGTWATGTAACAAATTTTTATCTAATTGAAAATCTTTTGAAATTACATTTAGTTCATTTGAAACATTTTCCGTGACCGCARAAAATGTAGGACTAGGAGGTTCACTACTAGTAAGGAATTTAGAGTAAATAKGTTTTGGAATTTCAGAAGAATAATCAGCTTTTCTGAAGGAATTTCTAKAGATAGTCGGTATGTCTGACGTAGAAAATCTGGGAAGATTTGCTAAGGAAGCATTTTTCCTAGGGTGATCTATGACCGAAGGGATCTGGGAAACTCGTCCTGGATCTATGGTCTGGGCTTCAGATCTAATATCTGAGAATCGTTTGCTTGGAATTTTTCTATTGAAACTCAGTTTTACAAAACCATTTGCAAACTAGTTTATATACCTAATCTCAATATTTGGAGGAGAATGGACAGAATTTATAGGAGCAGTAGCTCCTTTTAAGATCCATTCATCGGGAAGTTGAAAATCCTTCCACTGGATGGATTTTGGAATTAGCAAGTTAGATCTCGAGAGATCTGTCTAGAGCAGAAGGGTTTTACCTTTCTTGCTCTGACATCTAGCCTTTGTTGCAAAGGCAGATAAACATGGCTTTGTAATGTACCCTGAACATCAAAGCTATTGGAATGGATCCTTCTAGCATTTGATAGTTATAGGTTTTTATCTGAAGCACTAATGACTTCAAGATATTTGGATCGTCTAAAGAGACTGTAAAATTGGGATAACAATCAAAAGTAATCGGACCAGTACACAGACTAGATTCGATTGAACTTAATAAGCTATCATCAAAATTTAAGAATCTGGTGTCCATAAGAAAAACCAAGATTGAAGTATTTAGACTYTCTTTTGTAAGAGGTTTTATACCAATCTGGATAAGACCTATGTGAAAGTACTTGTAATTACTAGATCTGAGTTTTTCTAAGGATTTAGAAGATAGAAGATGAAGAGATTCAAAAGGTTTAGACAATTGAATATCTTGTTTTTCTGTCTTTATAATATAATCTGATTTAAATAAATTAAATGTAAATTTATAAACATGATCTTTAGAAATTTTTGGAATAGTCTAATTATCAATAGATTTTTCAAAATCTTCAATAATTAATTCTTCAGAATTAATCAACATCTTTGGATCATCGGATGTAGATCTGAAATAGAACTACTCAATGAGGCGAATCTTTTAAAGAGATTTTCCATTTCAAGGTTTTTCTAAGATAGATCTGTAAATATCTGGCTACCAACTTCCTGTCGCATCRGTGGGTTTCTTGCCACTCCTCGGCTTACCCTTTGACAGTCTTATGGAAAAAATACTCACCAGATAAGGTTAGATCTACCAAGATCTGAATAGTCTCGACAGAAAATCAGCACCATCCAATGGCTCTAATACCAATTCAATGGAATCAGCTATCCCAAAAGCTTAAGCTGTTAGGATACGGCACTCCATCTATTATAAGCCTCAGGATCCCAAGTCCTCTAGATACTCCATCAAATATCACATAAATATTACAACAAAATTGACTCTATAAGGTATCATGAAACTTAATGTACTATCGATGAGAAGCCTTCTTAAGAGCATATTTGAACCTTTTAAGTTTGCAAATCAGTTTTCCTTGCCATTATTCTTCAAATCCYTGTAGTTATTTTACAGATCTTTAGTCTGCAATATATAATAAGAAAATAAGAGAAATATATAAAAAAATTAATCTTGTAAACATGATAAGAAAATTTTACATTCTCCGAAATGTTCTTAAGTCAAAAACTCAATCCGTTGATTTTTCTCTTTGGAATTTCTTGAGGGCGTTCTTACATTATACTTAGCCTCGGGATATGCTAGAATCCCTACCTATTCGGTACAATTTAGTACAAATAAACATTTTTCCCCTGACAGACCTATTGTGTGTGACTTTCTAGGTTTATCATTAGATAGCAATGGAAACTACTAGTAAACCCATTTAATATTATTTCACTACTATGTTCTCATAACTCCATACTAGAGTTTCCATAGATYGTAGTTGGTGTCTAGCAAAACACTCCACGACCCCTAATTAATGAATGAAAAAGCAAGTCAACTTCTATCGAATGAACCAARACTATAGCATTTTATTCCTTCCATTTTGATATCCTTTTGGGAATATATCAAGTACATTATATAGATTCTTCGACTACTATGAGAAACTCTTTTCTCATCACATTCCACTTCGATCAAAGATTGCTTAGTCAAGAAACAATGTACAAGGATATCATTCTTCCTAAAGAAGAAGTAATAGATTCCTTATTGCATGATCACATGTTCTCATATATCTTATACTCCCTTATACTTGGAGAAGTTAATAGTAGTAAGTCAAGCTAAAGAAATATGAGAACATATATCATTTTAGGTCAAAGGAGTTAAACCCCATGGTTCAATGRCAAGTAATTTTTCGTTTACTTCTTCCTTTTGTTTTACGTCATGTTTAAGTTTATTTGTCTTTACAAACAACTCTCTTATTTACAATAGTATGAAATTCACCATTTTTCATCGCATCAGAGTCTCTATACAAGTGGGAGTCGAACAAAATCTTAGTCTAACTAAGTAATTTGCTTATGAGTTACTCTTAATTGTTGAGCTAGATAGTGCCTTGCATTTTACATTTGAATGACGTCTTCAAACACTGAATATTTTATAGAAAAATGAAATTAGAAGAAGGTTTGCACCTGTTATTTTGAGTCACGTGTAGTTTATGGACAAAGAAGTTGCAAAAGTTTTGGTGTGGTAAGAAGGAGAAGGAGAAGGAGAAGGAGAAGGAGAAGGAGAGGGTCGACGACATGGATTACCATCGAAGGAGGAAGGGAAAAATAAAAATATTAAAATAAATATGAATTAATTGATTAAAATATCCTTAAAAATAAAGTTTCAATAAGGTTTAGATGAAATTTTTGAATGTAAATTTTTTCATTTTTTAAAAGTAGAGTCACAATCGAGGATAAATATCTTTCTTAATAAAGTTAGAAATAAACATAATTATTTATTATTAGTTGATGCCAAAGTTACTTATAACAGTAAAATTAGAGAGAAGTGTGAAACAAACAACCCCCATATATGGGGTTTGGCCCTCAATTGATATTGATAAAAGTAGTGGGAATGTTGGACAAAGAAGAGGATCCTGTGAATATTGGTTTTTGGCCATCTGCAAATGAAAATGGCAAATTATGTGGCGGCTCTTCCACTAATCTTCCTTTCTTCAGTCTTCCAAAAGAGCTCCTAAAATTCCATATTTTGTGATTTATACTTCTTCTGAGAATATGAAAAAAGAAATATAAATGTACTCCTACGGCGAAAGCTTCCAAAACTAACAAAACAACATAAGTATACTTAAAACAGAAAAAGGAAAAGCAAAGAAGGGTTTTCAGGTAATTTCAAATGGAACAAATTGTGACAAAAAGCAGAAAGGCACCCTACAATTCTTGATTCCGTCCGCGGTGTCCACTGAATGGAACTTCCCCAATTGTTCACTGATTTTGCTCTTCTCTCTTACTCCGTCTTGCAAAATTCTTAGCAAATATCGATTATTTTGCAAAATCAGTCTGCTTCAGTTGAAGTGAGCTGATATTAGGAAATCATGGAGCTGGATGTGAAGATAATGCTGTTTTTAGTTTCSTTAACGATTGTTTTATTGATCAATGTACAACTCGCCGCAGCTGATTATGTTCGACCGCCGCCTCGCAAAGTTTTGCAGTTTCCATGGAGCCGAAAGCACTCTTCTCATCCTCAACAGGTAGAACGAGAATAATTTCACGTTCTTATATGTATTAGCTTTGGGATAAGGTGTTTTCGGGMGTAATAGAAGCTATGATCTTGGATTCTTCTTAACTTGTTCGATCTTTTGGCAAGGTTACTGATTGTGTTTGATGGAGATGCAACCAATCTAAACTCTAGACAGGATCGAGGGGAAAAATAATAACAGAAAAATAGAGCTCTAYATATTTGAATTGAATCTAACTGCTGGTAGWATTTTAGAACTCATTTCAAGAGTTYAACTTTTATCAGTTGGYATTTTGTTTGAAAGATTGGGATTACTATAACTTTTATATGCGGTGTCAAGTTTTAAGTTATAATAATTCAATGGACACTGACGTTAAATCCCTGCATATGATGCTGGATGAAATGAAGAGAGGATATCGATTTTTAACTCGCTGTTCTTAAACGATGGTGCTTCTTTTGTGCGAATATCTTGTGGATATATATCTTCGGACAAATGGGTGAGAAAAAACTCTTTTGCTGAATTCCTGTTGCAGGTTCATATCTCCTTGGCTGGGGAAAAACAAATGCGGGTCACATGGATAACCGATGATAAATCTGCCCCTTCTATCGTCGAATATGGAACAGCACCTGGAAAATATAATGCCATTTCTCAGGGGGAGAGTACTTCTTATAGTTATATGTTGTATAGTTCTGGGAAGATCCACCATACTGTTATTGGTCCATTGGAGGATAACATGGTTTACTACTATCGGTGTGGGGGAGAAGGTCCTGAGTTCCAGTTGAAGACCCCACCATCTCAGTTCCCTATCACCTTTGCAGTGGCAGGTGATTTAGGTCAAACTGGATGGACCAAGTCAACTTTGGACCACATAGACCGATGCAAATATGATGTCCATATGCTCCCTGGAGATCTTTCTTATGCTGATTACATACAATATAGATGGGATACATTTGGTGAGCTTGTGCAGCCACTTGCAAGTGCAAGGCCTTGGATGGTGACCCAAGGGAACCATGAAAAGGAGAATATACTGCTACTCAAGGAGGGGTTTGCTTCTTATAATGCAAGATGGAAGATGCCATATGAGGAGAGTGAATCCAGTTCAAATCTTTACTATTCATTTGAGGCTGCAGGAGTTCATGTCATTATGCTTGGTTCATACACAGATTATGATGAGGACTCTGATCAATATAACTGGCTGAAGGTTTGTCAAATTTTATTCCTCTTGATTGAAAGAATATCTAGAGCTTTCTCCATAATTAGCTTATTATAACATCAGAGAATACCTCATAAAATAGGCTTGATGTCTTTATGATCTGTCTGATACAAATTTTGCTGCACTTATTTCCATTACACTGTTGAGTAAGTGCACAGATATAACAATGAATTGTAATGTGAAATCGAGCACATTCAGTTAAGACATATGTGTGTAACTTAGAGAGTTGTAAAATGGAGCTTCTTCTGTGGAGCCAAGTGGAGAAAGAGAATACAATTAAAAGATAAGAGAAGGACATTCTGTAACATTTGTATTTTGATGTTAAACATCATTTAGCCAGTGAAAGGTCGAAGGTTGCGAAGGGTTTCAATTTTTTGTCATAGTTGATTGGGGTGAATTATGAATTATAGATGCATAAAGATTAACTTTTTTTTGTTTTGGAAACTTACATGGATTTGAAATGATGCAATACATAGTATGAGGCACACCTACTCTTCCTGTTTACCACCCAAAAATCATTAGAGTGGTTTGTTGCCATTTGTAGTTGTCAGTGGTTATTACACAAGGGAAAATTAAGGAGATATAAAAGAAAATTTGAGAAAGAAAAGAGACAAGATCTATGAGATGTATTTGATTTACATATCAACCAAACTAAGATAGCATGTACTAACTGAAAAGGAGTGGGAAAGTTCCAGGCATTCAGTCGCATGGGGATTCATCATATATACCGTTCATTAATAATTTCTGTCTACCAGGTGATTAATTTATTGAACCTTGAATTTAGGCCGATCTCTCCAAGGTAGACCGTAAGAGGACGCCTTGGCTACTTGTTCTATTCCATGTGCCATGGTATAACAGCAACAAGGCTCACCAAGGTGAAGGCGATGCTATGATGGCAGCCATGGAACCTTTGCTCTATGCAGCTGGCGTGGATATTGTGTTTGCTGGCCATGTGCATGCCTATGAGCGCTCGGTAACAAGCACTGGTTTTTTTATTTCCACATTTCAATAGTTTGGAACTCAACCTGTTTATTTGATTATTTTCAAACAGAAACGCGTTTGCAGTGGCGGACTGGATCCTTGTGGTGCTGTCCACATAACAATTGGTGATGGGGGAAACAGAGAAGGTTTAGCGCATAAGTAAGTTCACCCCCCCCCCCCCCCCAAAAAAAAAAAAAAAAAAAAAAACCCCTTTTCCTTTTTTAAAATTCCGTGTCCTTCAAATGCAAAAAAGTAAGAGAAAGCATCTTTCTTTTGTTGAGCTCTTTATGAACAGGCTATGTTATATGATAGATTAGAAAGGCTAGTCAGTGGTTGATAAAGATTAATCGCATCAAACAAGAAAATTGATTTGATGCAATTGGTTAGTATCCACTATAGGTCAAGGGCTGAAAACTAACCTCCCATATTTGTGGGTTCCCCTTTTCAGCCCAAATGGGAAAAAGAAAAAGAAACAAACTAGCCTGAATTTCCCTTTTCCTCCTAGATAACCCGCCTTCCCCACCCCCAAAGGAAAAAAAATAAAAAGAAACAATTTGGCCTGAATTTGCACATTCTTTTACTTTCTGGAAGATGAAAATGTATAAGAACCCTCCTAAGCAAATATGCACATGACTGACCTCTTTGTAACCTGGGTACTTCTAATGTAATTGGCCAAAGGTGCGAGTTTTAATTTTATCTTGGAAAAAAACGTTCAATCTTTTATTACTAAGTATTCATTACTGTCGTTTTTCATTAATTACCGAAGGTTGATTGGGCAGCTTTGCAAGCTGCTTCTGTTCTTCCAGTTATTTGTTTATTTTGAGGAATATGAAATTTTACTTAGTTTGATATGTAATTATGACTGGCTAATTATGACAGGTACAAAAACCCACCGCCTGAATGGTCTGTGTTCCGCGAAGCAAGTTTTGGTCATGGTGAGCTAAAGATTGTGAATACAACACATGCATTCTGGAGTTGGCATAGGAATGATGATGATGAGCCAGTGAGGTCTGATCAGGTCTGGCTGACCTCCTTGATGGGCTCTGGATGCATTACTGAACAAACTCGTGGATTGAGAAGTTTCTGATGGATCCATGAAACCGCTGTTTATCGCCTTATTACTCGCGAACTAAGTCTTTTGGTTGTAACATGTAAATATAACATCGTGACACTTTAAAAAATGAACGTTATGATCTTACCATCAATTTCATATTCATTCCAGAATGTGCCAACCTTTGTTCTACTTGTGCCTTAGCTGGTTCTGCAATCTTTTTGAAGCTGAAAATGTGGAACGGGTAGATAACAAATATACGTACCCAGCTAGACRGATGAGACTTGTGAACTTCTGTATTTATTCGAGAACAGGTTCGGTGTCAATAGTTAGTCCCTAACGATTTTGACAGAATAGCGCATTCCAGATAATTCTGATTTTCCTTTACGTTACTCAAGTCAGGCTTGACTCCCTGATTTGCCTTCACAAACCAGACCAAAATTGTTGCCACACTGAGCTTACTGATTCCCATAAATTGCTGCTACTCCGATTTCATTTGAAAACCTGATGTTTCCCTGTAAAAGCAGCTCTTTTACTTGTTCTCCGACGTGGTTGGCAAACGCACATTGGTTCTGAGAACTTGGAAAACAGAGAGGCATCTATATAAAAGAAAGTTAAATATGAATCAAATATCATTCTTTACATGAACAAGAGAAAGTGGGAATTGCGGGAGTCTTCCAGTTCAATCTAGCTGTAATATGGGCAGATAATAGAGCGTGCAAAACATTATCTTCTCCAAAAGCCATTTCTTTTCCCAAGTGCAGCACATGCTTATATGAAGAAGGTGCTCCATTGCAATGGAATTAGAGACTCCTCCGTGCTAAAATGCACTACTACAAAATGATGCTATATGCATTAATTGATTATGATACCTACTGATGTAACCTAGAAATGTAACATTTCTCAGAGTGTGCACAACAAGGCCACTATGGAACTTCCACCTGACCTTTCCAGTCAGCATTTCTTTGTTTTGGCATTGGAAAGGGCCATTACTTGTGCTTTCCCACAGATTGAGTAGTTGAGAGTAGTTGAACATGGTGTATCAGGCGACTTTTTAATCTAAAGAGTTTACTGATGGCGGAACAGACCCAAAACCTAATAGTATCCGAAACTCTCACTCTAGCATCTATTGAGCTGTTAATTCCACACAAGAACTAGAGCAATCTTCTTGATTCCTTCTTCCCCTCCAGAGAATAATCTGTTCATCTTTGAACCAGATAGGTATACAAGGTACCAAATCCTGCATTATAGATAGGAAGTTCTTAGCAACATATACCAA
>MEJB01000008.1:2900352-2933572 GCA_001752375.1 Rhazya stricta
TCTCACATATCCTGAACTCCTACTTATGTTCAATTTGCTGCATCTGAATATGTTCATGAAAAATTGATTTCTCTCACCAATTACACTATATTTTGGAGGCCATAAACAAGCGAATGAGGAAGGTTTGTCAGCTGGAATTGGCCAGTCATATGTTGTGGTAATGGTAGATTAGGGGAAAGACAGTCCGCCTTAGTTATAGATTTATTTGGAAAAATATGTTTATAAGTGGAAGAGAATTCAAGCAAGCCTTCTACCTAGCAGTCTAGTGACAAAAAAGAATGGCGATGTCAAAATTGATGTGCCGACCATCAATCAAATGTCTGTTGCAAAAGAAATGTATGTTTTGCATAATGTAAGAACGGAGTAGTAATATATGTAGGGAAACCCTTCAACACATTTTTAGTTCTGTGGCTTGCATATTGATTTATAATGGACGTCAAGTAAGAGGTTTAATTGGAAGAACAATGAATTATACCATTTGTGATACCCAAGACAATGAATGAGAATAGGCGGTTTAAATAGATTACCAAATCACATATGGTTGTATAATGATAAATCCCAGCAGGAAGACATTCTCTCCATTAATAGATTTATTGGTAGTAACATGTTAGAAATGGAAGATGAAAAATTGAAGCAGATTTCCCACAATTTGTTGACAAATGAGAATGAAAATGTTAAACTTGAGTGCCCCGCCATTCAACCAAAATATTTGTTGTAGAAAAATGTATGTTTTGTGTATAATGTGGAGAATGAGTAGTAATATATATAGAAACTTTCAAAAGAGTTTTAGTGTTTTGCAAGATGTGCTTTCTAATAACGTTAAGGGAAATAGTTTTGATGGTATAAAGCTCTTTCAAATTTTTGTACTTTGCAAATTGACTTTACAATAATGTCAGGTAGAGGTTTTGGATGTATGAAAACCCACGAACTACACCATTCCTAAGAGCCAAACGATGAATGAGGATAGGCTGGTCAGGTGGATTGTCAATCGTATGATTGTGGTACTTGTGAATCTAGAGACATGTTCTTCTTATTAATAGATTTATTTGAAATAAATATATCAGAGGTTCAAGACAAGGAATTTAAGCAGGTTTCTCACGATTTGGTGACAGGTGAGAATTTAAAATTGACTGCCCTACCATCAGTAAAAGAAATATATGTTTTATAAAATATATGAACGAGTAGCAATATATCTATAGGAGTACTTCAAAATACTAAAAATATTTTGAAGGATGTGTGTGTATCATAATGACACTTCGGATTGATTGTATGAAACTCTTCAATTATTAGTGCTTTGCAAATCGACTATAATGATGTTAGCGAAGTGGTTTGATTTTATGAAGGCTCCTAAATTACACCATTTGTGCGACTTAGAAATAAGAATGGACTAATTAAGTGGATTACTGTTGTACAGCTGTGGCAATGGTAAATCAGGTGAAGAGGTTCCCTTCACAAATAGATATATTTGGAAAAAGAATATGCTAGAGGTGGAAGACAAAGAAACCAAGCAGGCTTCCTACATTTTTGTGAGAGATGAGTATGTGATGTCAAATTTGAGTGTCCATTCGTAGACCAAATGTTCGTTGCTAGAGTGAGAAAGAATGAATAAAAGTAAGATTGTATAAATTATAAAATTCAACTATTATATCTAAAGAGATATAGTAGTAATAAAACTAGAAATTGAGAGTTTGGGAGATTGAGCATTGAGATTTAGAGAGTTGCGAGGTTTGTCTGAAAAAATTTAGTGATTTAGGTAATATAGCAGTTTGGGGGCATTTTGGTCGTTTCAATTTTTTTCTATGAAATTTAAATAAGGTAATATGTCAATCTAACAACCCATAGAAGGACAAAAAGAGAAGCAAAATTCACTCTTTTTGTTACCTGGGCTTGGGCTGTCGATCTCGGTCCTCAAGCGTACCTAGGCCCACGTCTTCAAAATAACGAATAAAAAAGAAGCAGATCCAGATCGAAACCAGTAACAAAATGCTATAGTTTTAGTCTCGGGCTGGGCTATGAGAGACCCGACCGATTGCCAAATCTACATGTTGTAGAAGAAATGTATAATTTTGTATAATGTCTAAACAAGTAGTAATATATATTGAAAACTTTCAAAATATTTTTATTTTTTTGGAGGATATGCATTATAATGACATCTGGGAATACGTTTTTAGCACGAAACTCTTAAATTTTTAGTGCTTTATAGATTGGTTTTATAATGAATCCATGGGAGACATTCTCCTTATTAATAGATTTATTTGGAAGAAATATGTCAAAGGTGGAAGATGAGGAATTGAAGCAAATTTTTTACAATTTGGTGACAGATGAGAATGGAATGTCAAATTATAGTGTCCTATCATCAACCAAATTTTTGCTGCAGAAGAAAAGAAATGTGTGAACGAATAGTAATAAATATAGGAATAATTCAAAGCACTAAAAATGTTTTGAAGGATCTGTTTTATATTGACGCTTGGAATACGTTTGATTGTATGAAACTTTTCAACTTTTATTGCTAGGCAAATTAGCTTAATCATGACATTGGAAAGTAGTTTGCTTGTACAAAGGCTACCAAATTACATCATTTGTAGGGAGACAGTTAATGAGGATAGATTGCTTGGTTGGTTTAAGTCCATCGTATACCTGTGGTCAACAAAAAATGGAATCGCACAAACCGAACAAAACCAAATCAAACCAAACCGATTTTACGGTTATGACTTTTAATTGAATTGCTTTTTGTTTGGAGTGGGTTGAAACCGCAAACGTGGTACGATTTGAAAAATTCCTCAAACCACACCAAGTCAAATCACATATTACTATTATATTTATATTATGTATTTAATTTATTTTTAGAAATTCATTTATAAAAGCACATTTAACTTACTCATATGTTTAAAATTTTCAAAGTTTTTTTACTTTTACTTAATACTCTTTTTTTTTATTTTGACAATCATCAAGTGAAATAAGTAAGAGTTATTCTTTATGCACAAAGATTGTAAAGTGGCCATGTTACCCCTTCAACTCTTACAATCAAATTGTCACACCCGTTTCTCAATAGGGTTAGGGATTTTGTATAAATAAAAAAGATAGTTAAATAGTAAGTAAATAAATTAATTAATATTAATAGATAATATTATGAAAGACTTTTAGGRTTTTTATTAGGATTTTATTAGGGTTTAGGTATATAACATCATATTCTATTCTCACACCTCCATATTTTGGACATAAGGAGGCAGTGAGTTGAGACCAAAATCCATAAGTGAGAGAGGATTGTCGTCTGACACCGCACTAAACTTAGAGAGAGACTATCCAAGTTAGAGTGTTAGCTGATAATCGTAATGTAAGTGGAACAACACTCTTTATCTATTTTTCTTATCAAAAATCTATTGATTGTTTCATATAAAATGGCAGATCGAACTTGTGATCTTTGTTTCATCTTTGTATATGAAAATAAATCATTATGTGATTTTGATATGAATATAAAATCATTTGTTTGGGGACAAAGTCTAATCTGAGTCTTAGGGAGAATATGTTCCGATTAYGTCCAATTATCCAAATAGTATGGACAAAAAACTAAAAAATTTTATATGTCTGACCTTCTTAGCGGGAATACAGTTAAGCTTGAATTTGAGATCTGACCCAATGACTTGATAAGATATTGTCCCAAATGTTAGTATGATTTTATGTAATTAAATTTGGAAAAAAATAATATATTATTTTATTGATGTCGTTAATGTGTTTTTATAAACCTCCTAGTCTTTCTTCTTAATTCCTAAGTGTTCATTCTTGTGGTACTTTGATTTGTGTCGTCGCAGAATATTCCTTTTAATTTTTTATTAGTTTTTTTATTTTCTTATAGTCGTCATGTTTACATGGGTCCAAGAATGTATGTTTCTTTTCCTTACTATTCCTTTTCTTAACTCACATGTTTCTCGAGGCTTCAACTAAGGTAAGTCTTTTATTGACTAGTTTATCTTTTCTTCTACTTGCTTTGGTTCTTATTCCTGTTTTATTCATGATATGTTGCCTCGTCTATTGACTAATGTTGCCTTTTGTCTTTCTTTTCTTCCTTCTTTTGTTACCCTATTTCCCCTAAATGCTTTTCTCACTTAKCTTTATGCTCAATTTCTTCKACCTCAATTMTAGACGCTTGTCGAATCCTTTATAGTGCATTATTCTGCTTTCTTGTTTTCCTTTTATATCATACTTTTCTATTGTTGAGAATTTCTCTGTCATAATGTTGGTGGGCTTTTAGGCGAAGCTTTAAGAGATTCAGAAACTGATTTTGAAAAGATCAAATAAAAACTTATCTGATCCTAGTTTGAGGGGATTGTCACATTTACTGAACAAGTGTACTCACTCCACATCTTCTCCTCTTCCAGGTCAAGAAATCGAATTTGAGTATGTGGAGGAACATTTTTGAGTGAGAACTTGATATCCGAATTCAAAGAATTATTAGAGTTTTAATTTATTATTTTGATTTATTTTTTTATTAGMACCTTGTAATTTTGATTTGATCATCTTTAGCTGTATAAGAGTAAAAAATATTTTTATATTYTACCTATGAATGGGATGTGTTAAGAAAGTTTTGATATATAAAGAACATCTTAGAAAGTATGATCATGCCACGTCCTGGATAGGGATTTAGACCCGATTTCAAGGCGTGACATAAATATATATCTTTCTTGCCTTAAAATTCTAATGTTTCTCATGCTTCTAAAAATTTATATTAATTTATATTCTAACTTCGTTTATTGCATGACTATGTTTCTCATGATTTTATTGCATTATTAATTCTTTYTATATTTTGCAACACATGAAACCACGTTAAACCACACAAAAAGGATGCACAACGCATGCAATGGTTTGAGATTATGAATGGTTTGGTATTGTTTTAAAAAATTTAAATTAAGGTTATTGGTTTGGTTTGAAATATGTGCAAAACTTCACCATGAACACCCTAGTGGTAAYGGTAAATTAGGGAAGATGTTCTCCTCAGTAATAGATTTATTTGGAACAAATATGTTGAAGTAGAAACACGGAATTCAAGTAAGTTTCCTACCATCTGGTGACAGTTTATGTAGATATCATATTAAGGAAAACAAATTACTTGTTGTAGTAAAGAGTTGTCAGAAATTATATTACTATCCAAAAGATTCTTATTACATACCGATAATACTCAGGTTAAAGCTTTTATTCAAAAAAAATTTTCATCTATACATGAATATAAAAGATTTATTAAAGGGCAGACTTTGTTATCTAAATACTCTTTCAATATTGAAATTATTAAATCTAACAAAAATATTTAGTAGATTTCTTAACTCAGCGATGACAGAATATGGAGAACCAAGTGCTCAACCTTCCTTGAAATTCATAATTGATAATGTTTCTGACATAATTGATAGTGCCAACCTTCCTGGAAATTCAAATTAAGTRTTGAGTTATTGATTTCCTCTTGCAAGATGATTAATACCAAGCTCGGATATTATGATATTAGTGATTAAATGATGAAAGATAGTAACATTGAGTTTTTAAAGATAGACACCTTTTTCATCAGAGGAGACAACAGTTGATTAATGTCCTGAGCATGACGGATTAAAAATTGCTCATGAAAATCTTTCTCTCAGGCTAAAAAATGTGTAACCATCTCTGAGAGAAAAACTTCATAGATAAAATTCAACTACTTCCAGYAGTTGAGACTTAGTTCACGATAATGAAGGAGCTATACAGCCTTACTAAATATTTTTATTTCTTAGAAATTTATCCCAAAATAAATTATTTACAAGATTCAYCTCCTAAAGAGATTRGATATTGGTATGACTTTRATGCCGTCAATTCGATTTATTTAAGTTCTCCTAAATTTCAGATAAAGTTTCTTCTTCACTGAATCAAGGAGTAAAAGATTGTTATATAAATAATCCTACGATATCTCCAAGAGATATCTTGGTATTAAATTTTTTATCAGCATGACCAGATATTTATAAAGAATACAGATATCCGGTGTATCATTTTATTCAGCTCACTAAAGCAGATTCTTTTGCTATTCATTTTGATGRAAAAAGAAAGGAATTCTTAAAATTCCTGGAAAAGGATTTTCATTACAGAAGAGGTATTGGATAAAAGGTTGTCCTTCAAGGAATAAAGCCATATTTAAAAAAGAATTTCGGACATATAAAGGTTAAAAGATGCATTCATCAGTTATGATAGCTCCAACCAAGGTAACGCCAGTGKCAGCCAGCTTATATTTCTTATATTTACAAAATAAGATAAAGTATATTGATAGAGGAATCATCAAAATCAAGCCCAGGAACAACAAAAGATATGTCAGCTAAGACAGGATGATAAGGGAACATGTCATGCATGTTCACCGTTAAAATCAAGGATAGAGACGACCATCCTTGAAAGTACTGATGATTGATAGATATTACAAGAAGAAAAGATTGATGATTGACAGGCACACCACAAAAAGATGATTGACAGGCGCACTACAAAAAGACAATATCTATAGTTATTGAAAAGATAGATGAATATTTAATAATTATGAACCCGACTTATATATATATTGCTACAAAAATATATGTTTTGTATAACGTCTGAACGAATAGTAATATTTATAGGAAACCTTCAAAACATTTTGAGTRTTTTGCAGGATGTGTGATGCGCAATAGTTAGCGGAAGTATTCATGGAGCAGCTTGAAAAGAAACAAAATAAGAGGGGTTAGCGAAAATGAGCATAAATTTCAGAGTTTAGGGGTTTATTTTGTGTTTCCCATAGTTTAGGAGTTTATTTTGCATTTTTTCATATTTTAGTAGATTCTTTTCATAATTTCTTTAAACTTCATTGSAAGGGTTTGTTTCATTTGTTATTAGAAGGAATTTTGTGACCTTTATGGAGCAGTTATTTTTTAGAGTAAGAACTTTGTTTATTTTCTCTGGAAAGTTTCTGGAGATTTAATGTCCATTCGAACGTTAATCAAGCAAACACCTATTTGTGTGTTTACGAGCAAGACTTTTTTTTTTTTTTTTTTAATAGTTCACCTTCCATTCTGCATAAGGTGATATCAAAGCTGTTGCTGACGAATCGAACTAGGGTTTGGAAGCTAGGGCTACAGCAATTGAAACTAGCTTGCAGGAATTGAAGGATAGTCTTGTACTAGCAAATCTGAGTATTGGTGGCGGCAACCCTCAGCAACAGCTGCCTATTGCTATTGTTGGTGCTAATGATAGGGGTGTTGCACCTGTAAATCCAATGTCGGCTCATAACTACAGTAGCCATGAGGTTTACAATGGGCATAAAATTAAAGCAAAGATTCTTATATTCAATGGGAATCTCGATGTGGAGTTCTTCCTTGATTAGATTAACGAAGCAGAATGATTTTTTTGAAATCATGGAAGTTAGCGAGGAGCGCAAGGTTGTGATTATCAGTATAAGTTAAACGGAGGCACTGGGCCTTGGTGTCAAAGTATTCGTGATGAACACTATAGGCAGAGGCTACCACCTATCAGGGACTGGATCATGATGAAAAAACTATTACAGCAATGATTCCTCCTGAGGGATTACGCTCAAACCTTGTATAGGCAGTTTCTAGACTGTAGGCAAGGAAGTCGATCTGAGGCTGCCTATATAGAAGAATTCTTGAGACTACAGTCTCGTTGTGACATGAGGGAGGCTAATGACGATCAAATTGCCAGGTTTGTGAGGGGGSTAAAATATGAGATCCAAGACAAGATGGGAGTTTAACTAATTCATTCTTTGACAGATGTAAAGTAGATGGCATCTCGAGCTCAGGCATAACTGGCACAGCAAGCGGCCCSTTCTCCAGCATTTCAAAGATATACAAGTGTAGCAAATTGGAAGACACCACAAGGGTCACATAATTCTCTTGCAACAATCCTAACTACAGAGCCAAAGTGGCCAATCACAAAAGCAAGAACAAGTAATCAGGCTATTGCAAACGACCCTTATGCAAGACCAACTCCTACAAAGTGTTTTCGATGCAGACAATCGGGACATAGGTCTAATGAATGTCCTGAGAAGATGCCAATACATGTAGGAGAAACTGAGGAATAAAGGTCTAAACAGGAGTATTGCGCAGATGCAGAGGATGAAGCTGATGATTGTGTGGTGATAAACAAGGTCAGCTTGTTTGCATTGTATAGAGGATTTTGCGTTTCCCCAAGCARGAGGAACTTAGCCAGCTGCGTCATATATTTCGAGAAAAGTGCGGAATTAGCCAGACTATTTGTAGTTCTATCATTGATAGCTACAGTTGTGAGAATTTTATTGCAAAAGACTTAGTTGACTATTTAAAACTGCATGTCGAACCACATCCTAATACTAATTAGATTAGATGGATCAGAAAGGACCGAGTACAAAAATAACTTASGTGTAGAGTTCCTTTATCACTAGGTAAATACTATATTGCTGATGTCCTTTGTGATGTAGTGGAGATGGATGCATAGCATATTTTGTTAGGAAGACCTTAGCAAYTTGATGTTGATGTTATGCATAAAGGTCGCAACAACACCTATATGTTTCRGTGGGAAGGAAAATGAATTATGGTTACTCCATTTGGTAGCAAGCAGAAAGTTTCTAAAATGAAAGTGAAGGCCTTTCTAACTATTACAAATTCGGAGAGTGATTTTTCAATTTATGTAAAAGATTGCGAAGGTATTTTTGCTTTGGTGATTAAGGGAGATGATGAGCATGTTGAGGTTTCTGCAATAGTTAGGAGGTTACAAGATGAGTTCCAGAGTGTGGTAGTCGAACCCAGAGTGTGGTAGTCGAACCTGAAAAATTACCGCCAACGAGCAACATTCAACATCAAAATTGATTTCATTCCAAGTGCTCGATTACCTAATCTGCCTCGTTATCAAATGAACCCAAAAGATAGACAGATCTTATAAGAAAATGTAGAGGAATTGTTGCAAAATAGACATGTTGAAGAAAGCATGAGAGCGTATGTTGTCCCTACTTTATTTATACCTAAAAATGATGGTTCACAGCGGATGTATGTGGACAGCCGAGCTATCAATAAGATAAATATACAATATAGATTTCCTATTTCTCGTATGGATTGATCAACTGTCAGGTTTGTTGTATTCCCAAAGATTGACTTAAAAAGTGGCTAACACAAAATTCAGATTAAAYTAGGAGATGAATGGAAGACATCATTTGAGATAAATGAGGGATTGTATGAGTGCTTGGTGATGCCATTTGGTCTCTCCAATGAACCTAGTRCTTTTATGCACCTAATGAATCCAGTTTTGAAGACTTTCTTAGGAAAGTTACTGTGGTCTACTTTGATGATATTATGATTTTTAGTCGTAGTGGCAGTGAGCATGAAAGGCACTTATTGGAGGTTTTAACAATGTTCTTGAAAAATGAATTATCTGTAAACTTGAAAAAGTTATGACATACTGGGTCTTGTTTTTGGGCTACGTGGTCACCTGTAAAAGCATACACATGGATGAGCAGAAGATTGGAGCCATTAGAGAATGRCCTACACTGCAATCCATTACTGAAGTACGGATTTTCATGGCCTAACCATTTTTATACAGTATGTTCAAAATCTCAGTARCAGTTTTGCTCCAATAACTGATTGTTTGAAAAAATGGCAAATTTTTGAATGGATTGCAGCTGTTGCTCGGAGTTTTGAAGAGATCGAGCACAAGCTAACCTTAGCTCCTACTTAGCTTCGCCAGATTTTGACGAAGTGTTCAAGATTGAGTGTGATGCTTCTGGTACTAGARTCSAGGKGGATTCTTTCAAGATGAGGCAACCAGTGGCCTACTTTAGCGAGAAATTCAGCAAGGTCAGGCAAAAGTGGTCCACCYATGAGCAAGAGTTATATGCAGTTTTTCGCACGTTGAAGACTTTGAAACATTATTTGCTACCCTCAGAGTTTGTGTTGTATTTAGATCATCAATCTCTTGTGCATTTCAAGAGTCAGAGGGACTTGAAAAATAAGATGCATGTTCAATTGGAAGCTTATTTTGGGCAATTTAACTATGTATTGAAACATAATAAGTCAAGAGCTTCTAATCGAGTTGCTGATGCCTTGAGTAGGCGAGCTGCTTTGCTAGTTACAGTTATTGGAGAAGTGGTTGGGTTCAAATTCCTACCTAAATTGTATCTGGAAGATGAAGATTTTGGTGCATTGTTGGGTAAGTATTAGACGCAAGAACCTATGGGGGAGTTTTTGGTTCAAGAGGGTTTCTTGTTTCAAGGAAATAGCCTATGCATTCCGTGCACCTCTTTTCGGGAAAAGCTAATAAGAGAGTTGCATGCTGGGGACTGACTGGCCACATAGGACGGGACAAAACCATTAGTAGCCTTGAAGAACGTTATTATTCAGACTTAARAGGGACATGGACAAAATACAGGGTGGTACATGGCTTTACTAATCTCCGTGCAGCCATGGGAAGACTTGTCAATGGACTTCTTGTTGGGTCTACCCCAGACTCAATGGGGCGTTAACTTTATCTTTGTTGTTGTTGACAAGTTTTCTACGATGGCCCATTTTATTTCATGCCGGAATACAAGTGATGCAACATGTGTTGTGAAGCTATTTTTTAAGGAGATTGTCCGACTACATGGTATCCCTCGGTCGATCACTTCTGACAGTTAYTTGAAGTTTCTTGCCTATTTTTGTTCGACTTTATCGAAGAAGTTCAGGACTGAGTAACGACTCAGTAGCACTACTCATCCACCAACAAATGGCCAGACTAAGTGGTGAATAAAACATTGGGAAACTACTGAGGTGCATCTGCAGAGAGAAGAAGAAACAACCGGATGTGGCCTTAGTAAAAGTCGAGTTTGCATACAATCGCGCAGAGCATTAGTCAACCCGTCAAGTCAACACCGTCATTTATCAAAAGGCCCCATCTTTAGCCGTAGACCTGGTGAGGCTACCYAACTCTACTAAAACAAGTGTAGCAGCAGCACATACRGTTGATCAACACATGGCAGTGATTGATGAGGTTAAGAAACAATTAGCTGTTTCTAATGAAAAATACAAAGCTAYAGCGGATAAGCATTGACAGTTTAAGGAGTTTCAGGTTAGCGACATGGTAATAGTATTTATGAGGAAAGTATGTGCGAGTGGTCATAAGAAACATGATCAGAAGGAGCATGGTCCTTTTTTGATCCTGTGAAAGATCAACGACAATGCTTATATCGTTGATCTTCCAGCTCATATAAAGATTTCAAGAACCTCTAGTGTTTGTTGATCTATTTGAATATGCTGCAAATGAGGAGAATCCACTTTATCCTGATGACAACTCGAGACTGAGTTGTTCTGAAGTGGAAGGGAATGATGCAGAACAGTTAGCAGAAGTATTCATGGAGCAACTTGAAAAGAAACAAAATAAGAGGGGYTAGCGGGAACGAGCATAAATTTTAGAATTTAGGGGTTTATTTTGTTTTTTTAAAAGTTTAGGAATTTATTTTGCATCTTTTGTATTTTAAGGGATTTTTTCGTAATTTCGTTAAACTTCTTTGCTATGGTTTATTTCGTTTGTCAGTAGAAAGAASTCTGTGACCTTTTTGGAGCAGTTCTTTTGAGAATAAGAATTTTGTTTGTTTTCTCTAAAAGGTTTCTAGTGATTTGCCGTCTGTTTGAGAGTCAATTGAGCAAACACCCATTCGTACATTTACAAGCAAGACCTATTTTTTAAGTTCATTTTTCATWCTACATCAATGTACTTTATATCGTGTCGGTGAATAGGCTTTGATAATATATGACTCTTCAATTTTTAGTGCTTTGTAGGTTGGCTCGTTGGGAAAAAAGTGTGATTGTATGAAGGCCATCGGATTATACCATATGTTATAGCCCAGACTAAAAATGATTATAGGTTGGTTGGATAAATTATCGATTACAAGACTTATGATAAAGGTAAAACTTRGGAACACGTTCTCTTTGATAATAGATTTATTTGTAAGAAATATGTGAGAGGTGGAAGACAACGAATCTAAGCAGGTTCCTACAATCTGGTGAGATATGAGAATGAGAATGTCAAACTTGAGTGCCTTAAACTTGAGTGCCTAGCCATCAACAAAATATTTGTTGCAGACAAAATGTAAATTTTTGTATAATGTCTAAACGAGTAGTAATATGTATAAGAAAATCTTTTAAAACCTTTTTACTCCTTTGGAGGATGATGTGCTTTATAATGACGTCGAGAACTAGGTTGGTTTGTTTGAGACTCCAATTTTTAGTGCTTTGCGGATATGCTTTATAATGACATCAAGAAAGAGGTTTGATGATATTAAGGCTACTGAAATACACCATTTGTGAGGCGCAGACATTTAATGAGGATAGGTCGGCTGTGTTGATCGAGAGATAAATACGGGGAACACATTCTCCTCAATAATAAATTTATTCGGAAGAAATAGGTTAGAGGCGGAAGACAAAGAACTCGAACAAGTTTTCTACAATCTGGTGAGGGATGAGAATAGAATGTCAAAGTTGGGTGGCCATCCATCAACCAAATATGTACWGCAAAAAKCACCGTAAGTTTTGGTATAATGTCTAAAMAAGTAGAATTATACATAGAAAATCTTCAGTGTTTTGAAAACTGTACTCATAATGATGTTTGTGAATATGTTTGAATYTGTGKAGCTCTTCAAATTGACTTTAKAATGAGGTTTGACTGTGTGAAGGCCATTGAATTACACTATTTATGGGGTTTCAGGCAAAGAATGAGGATAGAGTAGTTAAGTGAATTTTTAATTGTTTCGATTACGATAATAGAAAATCCAAGAAAAACGTTATTCTTTGGGATAAATTTAATTTTAAGAAWAATGTATTGAGTTGGAAGACAAGTAATCGAAGCTGATTTCCTACAAGATGGTGACAAATGAGAATATGATGTCAAAATTTGAATATCTAACCATTAATACAATATTTAYTGCATAAGAAATATARATTTTTAYATAACTCGCTAAATTTAAGAAGTTCCTAAGATAATTCCCATTCTATGATCTTTAGAGGTCGAAGTTTTCATCCTTCCTGTGATGTTGTGGCCCTCTTCTTCACTCGATCGCAATACATATCCAAACATGTTTTTAGATAATTCTTTTCCTATACTCAAGATAATTATGTAGGAAAGACCCACTCKACATGCTTCAATTCTACCTTCTTTTTATTATCATTATTATTGAATTGGTAAAATGGAGTAGCATGGCCTCCACACGTATCGTCTCTGTTGAACCAAACTCATCTAATTTGTTGACGCTATTACCCTTTGGAATTGGGTCTTTCCCAGTACCATGAGCATTTGGAGCTCATGGCTATGTCAGTAATCAATGTCCGCGCGAGAAAACACACCACTTTTTCTTACTTTCTTTGTTTTTTTGGTTCTTGAAAACAAATTAAAATAAAAAATAGGGGATCTTTTGACCAAAGAACCCACCTATTCTCGTCCGCTAAGCCCATCCAATTTCACCACTGAAAGTTTCAGTTTTCAGGCAGCAAAAGAGCCAGGCACCTCTTTGATTGATCTCTTCTCGATCTGAAAAGAAACCTTAACTCGACGACGTCTCAACCTTTCTTGAAACCCAGTTAGTAAAAATGCATGATTTTTGCTTTACGATCCCATATGGCCTGATTCTGGTGTGTGGTGGCATCGTTGGATACGCACGGAAAGGGAGCTCTACTTCACTAGCTGGTGGCTTAGGCACCGGACTTGTGGTCATATTAGCTGGTTACCTCAGCCTCCAGGCTTTCCAAAAGCGCAAGAACTCTTACGTTGCTTTTTTACTCGAAACTGGTAAGTCCAATACTCCCAGATCATATATCTTGCGAATATCTTCGAAGTCGGAACTTTTGTTGTTAATTTATATATTTGTGCTGCTGGAAGGATAGGAGCTAACTATTTTGCCTTGCTTGGATTCTAGACTGTAAATATCATCTACTGGAGTAAGATTTTCTGATTAGCATCCTTTGGTTCGGGACGGAGCCCAGCCAAATGCATGTTCTTTGTGTTTTATCTCTTTTAAAACAATAATCTTCTCARTTTTGCGGAAAAGTAACTCAAGTTAATGATCTGGGTTCTCTGGATTTRGATGCTTATAGTCATTTTTCTGTTGTGACTGTCTAATTTTGAATGCTAGTATGAATTCGGTTACTTAATTCATACTTGATCCCTTCGAATTTTTCCCTTCCCTCAATGCAATTCCTGATTCTGATCAAGTTTGAAAATGTTGACATGTACAGATCTTTGCAAATGTTATAAGCTTGATCTACTTCTGGCTTGCAAAATTTTGACTTTTTGCATGATTTTCTATGGAAGTAATGTCTTTAATATACTGTTATTATTTTTGGTATGGTGCTGTATCAGTTTATCTTTCAGCGGCTTGCCAATTTATGTTTCAGGCATATGCACAAAATGCTTGATTTGAGCCTTGGTTAAGTACTCCTTGCCTTCTGCCATTCGTGTTGGATCTACCAATGGATGGGAGATCACCTCCAAAGATGAAAATTCTATTCGTAACTTTTTGTCCTTTTATAAGTCATAGTAATCGACTTAAAACTTTTCTTTCTTTCCTGTTCATTTGCTTCAATGTTCTTGGAGGACGAATAATAAGGACTAGGATTCATCGTTGCCTAGCACCTTGCAGACTCTTGATTTGACCGCTTTTAAAATTGGAACATTGCAGAGGCTGGCTTAACTAATAAGTTTGCCTTAAACTTCACGTGAACAAGTTTGGTTGATTAACATATAAGTATCTAATTGTGAATCTTGACATTTTTCCTTGTTAATCAATTAGTTGGCCTATAAGGAACAAAGGAAACTGACTAGTCAATGGGTTGAAATTAGCTGTGAGTTCAAATTTGGATAATTGTGAATGTTCTTTTGTGGACTGAAAACAGTTGAACATCACAACTCTACTCAGCGAGTAGTATATCTTGAAAGAGTTAAAACTTTCACTGTATCTTTATGAGGCTTCATATATCACTACCTGAAAGGGTTAAGACCGCTGGCAATTTTGTCAATGGTGGAGATAAAATTCTCAAATTAGCTTGTACCAAGTTTTCAGTCCTTAGCCTTGAATGAACAATCAACTGATAAGAAATTGAAACCTGTGGATCAGAAAGGCCATAGTTAACCTATTGTATATGCCCCTTGAGAATATTGTCAAGCAATGAGAAACACAAGGAGTTAGTTATTTAATTTGTCTTAAGATGTGAAGAATTTCCCTTCTTCCTATGCAGATTTCTAGACCATGCTACCTGTATCCTTTGTCCTATATATGTTACAACCTATCAAACAATAATAATGATAAATCCAAGATATGTAGCAAGCAATTTCACTGGCATTGTCCTTTGTAAAAATATATTGTTTGATGGCAACATGAGACAAGCATTTTTCCTATTAGGCCATGTTAATTTCCTGTGTAAGGTATTCACATACAACTGTTCCCTTTATTCATTTTATGATGGCTTGAACAGCTTGTGCTGCCATAATCACATGGGTCATGGGACAGCGATATATGCAAACTTCGAAGATAATGCCTGCTGGTCTTGTTGCTGGGATCAGGTATGCACCACTCTTTTTTCTTTTTTCTTTTTTCTTTTTTTTCCTCTTCCAGAATTTTCTTCCTSGTACTGAATTATACTCCTCAAAATGAGGCCAAAATACAAGGTAATTTTTCTTATAACAAAGAAATCAGGTTTATGCATACCATTCTGTAGCTTCTTGATGAGATATGATATTTCAAATAATTTCATAGTTACTTGTTTCTTATTTTTTATATGCCATGGCACATTTTGTAACCATTTTGAGGTTTATTTTCACTTTTGGTGCTTGGTGTTTACCCATAGAAAGGTTCAAGTTGCACGTAAGTGCTTACAGTGTTCAAATGTCTCAAACCACGAGCTAATAAGTATGACATTTCATCGCGCATTTATTAAGCCGTGTTATCCTCTAGAAATTCTTTAAATAAGCTGCAGGAAGTGTTTATTTTCATGCTTTTATAAATTCTTATGAAGTGCCCATGGAGTCCCCTTAGAATAAGTTGGAAGCTTAGACAAAAACCAGTCCAGCAATTATTGTTACTGGATAACAGGTAACAACTAAATTTGGTAAGAATGAATGAAAAACAAATACAAAGAATTAAGAGCTTGGGATAGCAAACAGTGCGTTAAGAACTTGTTTTAAATCTCTACTCACCTGTAGAAACTGGAAAAAGATGGTTAAATGTATACCTTAACTTTCGCCACAAATTTATGTCCCTTGCCGATCCTGTGAACAGTTAACGATATATGGTACATCATGCAATGGCTTCACAAGGTGTCAGAACAATAAGTAGAGAATCATCTATTTTCTCTTTTTTGGGCTCAAAAGATTTTCATTTATTTGTGGTAAGTAGTTCGAAATATCACCATGCACAAGCCATAAAGTGGAGATATATCAGTTACCTATATATTTGTTAAGAGAGTAATAGTTATCCCGCTTGTCTACCGTCCGGAATAGCATCCTTAGACGGATTTATCAGGCCTTATCTGTTCTTCCTTTGTTGCCTAGATTCTGTTGCATTAACTGGTCATGCATCACAGTTCTGAAGGGTCCTTCTTGTTTCTACATGACACCTTGTTCATGCATTTCTTCTTCATTTTCCAATATATTTCGTAATTGGCATTCAATGTGCATTCAATTCGAACCCTTCTACAGACTTCTGAACTGCAATCTATCTCATTCTCTTCTGCAGTGCCCTTATGACCGCATTTTATCTGTACAAGATAGCTACAGGTGGAAACCATATTCCTCCAAAGACCGAATAAGTGGCCATCCGCATTTTTGTGAGCCACTATATCCGTTAGAATTGAGGTTGTAATTCTGTAATGTCAAGACGAAAGCTAATAAAGATTTCACCTCTATAACGCTGATCTCTAATCAACACTATTCTCTGTGAACCCCAAGATGTTCAGAATGTAAGAAAGTGAATTGTGACAGACGAGTTAACCTTTTATCGGGCACCTACTAGAAAGGTGATTTCAATTCATTCATGGAATCATGATCGGAAATTTTAATTTTTTACAACAATTCTTGCATGATGCAATGCCCTTTTCCCGAGAAGCTTCTTTACGAGAAGGGAGCATTGTATTTTGGTAAACGATTATTGTAGGTAAATTTGTCACTCTCTTCTCGGTTCGTTCTTTTTTGCTTTTCAATCTCCAAAATAACTATTTAGGAAGTTCKAAATTTATTTATCCATTTCTGCATTTGTTTAAAATATATAGAATATACTTATGTAACATAATACATGCTGTAGTACTTTTTTCCGCATTAACAGGAAAAGTAATCTTTAAACGTGATAATGTGATAATTTAGTTGTTATAAACATTCTTATCATACAATTCTACATAGTATAGGTTTATTTCATTCTTGGACAAAATTATTAACTGTCAGGTACTATCATTTAGCAAATTGTTTTTCTTTTAAAGAAAAAAAGAAAAGCATTCCCCTAAGTTACAAATGGTGTTCCTGCACATATTTTCCAAAAAAAGAAAAAAGTGGGACTTGATGTAATCCTCCCAGGAACCCCAAAAGGGAATATCTTTTACTTGCTCTCAAATTAAATAGTAAAGAATTTAATATTCTTGTAAACAGATTAAGTACGTTAGATAATATTTATTCTCTTCGTGAATTTTTCTTAATTTAAACTTGAAATATTCAATTATTTAAAAAAATATATTATTTATTTATTTCAATTGTCTCAATTTGAATGTTCACCTTTGATTTAATACAAATTTTTACAAGGATATTTAACTTACTGAATAGGTTAAAAAGGARAAAGAATATTTATTTTTGAACAAGTGAAAATTTATTTGAGAAGGAAGGAGAATCTCAAATTAGATTATGATTATATGCTGTCCATGAACAGACAAATCATTGAATAATACCTTTTAACCCTACTGCTAGCTTTAAAGTCAGCAGCTGCAGGTCCTATTCTTCTCTGTCTCTCTCGAATGTACACAATGATCAAAATCTTCCTCACCCTGAGTTTGATCTTTCTGCCGTTCTTCTTTCTTCTGTTTGTGAGAAGAAGGCCATCAAAGCGGATTCCACCAGGGTCACTCGGATTGCCTCTGATAGGCCAAAGYCTTGGCCTCCTGTGGGCAATGAAAGCCAACACTGCAGAAAAATGGCTAGAGGCAAGAGTAAAGAAGTATGGCCCAATCTCTAAGCTAAGCCTCTTTGGAAAACCTACAGTTTTCATCTATGGACAAGCTGCAAATAAGCTTGTTTTCACSGGTGATGGCAGCACCATCAACAATAAGCAGACTGCGTCTATAAGAATGATACTTGGTGATCGGTGCCTGTTAGAACTCAGTGGCGAAGACCATAAGCGAGTCAGAGTTGCTCTTGCTTCCTTCCTGAGGCCAGAATCCTTGAAGATGTACATCGGTAAGATGGAGGAAGAGGTCAAGCACCATCTGGAAATGCACTGGGAAGGCAAGAACACTATCACGGTATACAATTTCTCTCTAATTACATCGTTTCGTTTCTTTCTTTAGAGAGAAGGGGACTAATGAGTCTCTAATCTAGACATATCATACTATGACAACCAATGACAGCCTTTTTATTTGGTCACTAATCTCTGGATGGTGATGCTCATATAGGTGTTGCCTCTGATGAAGATTCTAACATTCAACATAACCTCTTCTCTTCTTTTTGGGATCGATCGAGGCATTCAAAGAGATAAATACGTAGATTATTTCCAGGAGATGATGGAAGGGATGTGGACAATTCCTTTAAACATTCCCTTCACACGCTTCAACCGCAGCCTCAAGGCTAGTGCCACCGTTCGAGCACTGCTGAAAGAACTTTTACAGGAGAAGMRGCTTGAACTGCGCGAGGGAGCTGCACCGACCCAAGATCTCATCTCTTGTTTACTGAGCATCCGCGGTGAAGATGGTGAAGAGTTGATGTCTCAAAAAGAGATTATTGACAATATAATGCTCGTCATGACTGCAGGACACGATACTTCCTCTGTTTTGATTAGCTTTCTGGTGAGACTTTTAGCAACTAATCAAGCAGTTTATGAAGCTGTGCTTGAAGGTATTTCTGATAATCAGCTCAATCTTTCGTTTACGACTTGGTTGTGTTCTCTGAACTTGGACAATTCAATCTSTAACTGTTTATCTTATGTTGGACCTGCAGAACAAGATGAGATTGCAAAGAGCAAATCCTCCAGAGAGCTCCTAACATGGGAAGACCTGGCCAAAATGAAGTATACCTGGAGAGTGGCTCAGGAGACCCTAAGAATGCACCCTCCCATCTTTGGAGGTTTTAGAAATACGGTACGGGATGTCGATTTTGGCGGCTACACAATTCCTAAAGGATGGCAAGTAAGATTTTCGAATYTCTGTGCAAAACTCTTCAAGTTCTTTTCKAAGTCATGAWTATGCGGACAAATCTTTTATTGAAAACCAGATATTCTGGGCTACTCCCATGACTCACATGGACAACAGCGTTTTCGAAGAGCCATCGAAGTTCAACCCTGCACGATTTGAAAACCCGGCATCCATTCCTTCCTATTGCTTCATTCCATTTGGAGCGGGAGCTCGTATTTGCCCAGGATATGAGTTTGCAAAGATCGAAACTCTAGTGACAATACATTATCTGGTTACTAAGTTCAACTGGATGTTGTGCTGTGACGACCTTTTCAGCCGGGTTCCAATGCCAGTGCCTACTAAAGGRCTTCCCATCCATGTAACCCCAAGAAAACTGCTCGCATCCTAAAACGAACTAGCAGCACTGGAGAAGGCAAAATTATGCTCCTTTGGAGATCAAATCATGGTCATTTTCTTGATGTTCTGGGTGCAGAAAGTCTTATGCCTATCATCTTTGGGTGTACAATGCATAATGACTTGGTCAGCTCGAAACATTCAAGTTGAACATCCACATTTGACTACAAAGTATTCACAATACTGGAGCAATGTCAACAGAGAATCGCTAGACTACAGTTTTTCTGTTTTTACTATATTAATGCCCCCAGAATACAATTTACAATGTCAAAAGGCTGAACTACTAATTTTACATGCCTGTATCAAATACACACTATAAAACAAACGAACAATTTTGTGACAAAAGGATCGGCACATAGATCATAAGAAACTAAAACATCAGCCTGGTCAAAAACTAAAGAAGGTAACAAATGCGAACATATCAGCAACCCTTTGGCCTGTAGTATTTCGGAGGCAAAGAAGGGCACCGTTCATTCATATGAGAGTACGGGGTCATGGTATTGTAACCAGGCAATTCAATCCGGTACTTTCCCAGAATTTGGCAAAAAGGGAGTTTCACGGTATCCCCGTCATTGCACCACTTTGGCAACCGGCTTGAATTGCTTTCGAAAAAATTGAGCATGTAAGCATCTTTTATCTGCAGCTTGCATAATAAAACAAGTTAATGAAAAACTAGTGCAAAATTACTGGCATGGTTTCCCACTAGCTCACTTAAAATCATTTCAAAATAAAGTAAATGATCTTAAAAATTCAAGTTCGTTCTTGTAAATTACTTCGAWAAATTTACAAATTRAGTTAGTGATTGGGAAAAAGAGTAGATCTCAGTCAAAATAATCCACAATATAACCTTTATTAAATCGTKTTATGCCAAAAATGATTAACTGATTAAACAAAGTTGATCAAAATACTTCAAGACAAACTGACCGTGAACTCTGTAACTTCAATGGAGCTTGCAAGTGGACCGAATAATCCTGCTTCCTTGTACATTTCGAGAACAAAGGCAATACATGAGGTTGACTTCCCATCACTGTAAACCCAATCATCCCGCTCAGGAACTGCCAAAAGTTCACCAAAAGAAGATCCACGCTTCTCAACTTCAACAAGAACTTCAGGAAGATCAAGACCCTGTGCAGGAAAGTTGGSACACATATTTCATCATCTGATACCAATTACATGGATTATACTACTCGATATCATATCTGGACATTTGCTGGGATCCTGATCATTGCCAGCTTATCACTGAGAAATATAAGTCCTAACAATCCTTCCCTTTCCAAATTTAAAGCTATATGTGTATGGTGCAATCATAAAAAAGCTAGAGTTTTCTGGTCCTGACTCTGGAATCTCTAAAGTGGGAAATCTTGACATCTATTATCATTAAGAAGATGTAAAAGTATCTTCTTTCTCATCATCTTTACCATAAGATAACTGTCCAGTTGCCATATGTAGCAATTATCAATCAATTATGATATGAGAAAGGATTTGAAAAAGGACCTGAGTTCCAAGTCGCTTGTTCAAGGCCTCTTTCCACATGTTTGCAGCATATGCGGGTTGCATTTGATTCCAAACAGTCATGACAGAAGCAACCTGCAGGCACGGCCAGGATTATTGGATCAAGAGATTCCTAATAGTCAAGTCAAACAGMAAAATGCAGMGGTGAGCACAGGGATGGCAAAAGTAGCAGACAACAAATAATGTTTATGAAAGAGAGCCAAGAGTTGATTTCACAAGCTAGATTGACTTCCCCTTGTACAAGAGATCAATTTCTCAACAGGGAGAAGCAAATCAAAGAATTACCAGTACCACTCAAGCTTGAATTCAAGTATTTGTCAGAACCAAACCCCCAAGAAATCCATWATTCCAGACTCCAGTAGTGAAAGAATGTAAAATTTGGAACTACCCTCAAATGCTAATACATTWACATGAAACTTCAAGAGATTAGAAAATATTGATTTAGCAATTATGATTAGCTTGAGAATTGAACTATTAAATAATAGAAGAATTCAGTACCAAATGAGCATCCAAGGGCGGCGGATAATTTCCATCGACTGTGTCTATCCAACTAAAAACTAAGTTATGATATCCATAAGGCAAGCCTGACATGCTTCTTGCATACTCCCATGCAGCAGTCTCATTGAACTTGGCCCGGAGTTCGGGATGCAAAGGTAGCAGTGCAATATGCGGATTGGAATCATCTTTTGTCAGTTCATAGTTCCACCACTCATCCCATGGTAAGATAACAATGATATCTTCCCCCTAAGAATAAAAATGAAATATAAACTTATTAATAAATAAAATTGCTTTTTATTAATTTATTTAAAAATAAAATAAACCTATACTTGCAGATAGGATGGAGGCCTAGTTAATCAATTATTACAGCASTTGCAAAAAGTRAAARGAAACCTAAGCTGTAAATGTCCAAGGGCTATACTTTTACATGTTCTTCAAGTTATTCCTTTTAACTATTGACAGCAAAGTGACAAGATGCCAGGAGATGAAGTCCATRTGAGACAAAAGAGGAGGAAACAACTACTTYGCAATGAACAAGAGTAGCAAAGACCAATTACTACTTGTGTCCTCGAGTTCCAAGAGCTCCTCCACAATATTCAGTCTAAGGCTAGAGGAAGCAGCTGTCAGCCCACTTACATGTGACGCTCAAAAACTGATAACCAATGCATACTGGACTAGACAGTGAACCAGGGACAAAATCCACAAAAACTCTTCCTCTTTCTCTCCCAGGAAAACCTGAATTCACATAGATAAATCTCCAGAATGCATTAACTGTTTGAGCATGGTCTTCTGTATCTTTGCTCCTAATGTAGCTTGAGACTCATGCTGGACCTTTAGGCTCAATGTGTGGATTTAAAATTCTAACTTTCTCATATATACTTTCTTAATGGAAGCTTACCTGGTTCACCCAAGAATAGTCAACAATGCCCAGGTTTAACTATATGGTTGCCCAATGTGTCTAAAATGTAAATATGCATGAAGTTTRGTTGCAGAAACCACATAYGAGAAAAACACATGGAGCTGAGGGTAAAGCAATATCATGCACCTTTCTTTTTAATATCACTACTGATTCGTACTGTTTTAGTCTAAAGAGCAAATAAGGAAAATAAAAGACATCTTCAGAAAAACCATCTTCAAAGTCCAACATCTCATAGCTGAGAAGCTTAACCACAGTTTAGTTTCCAACCACCAAGAGAAAGAATCCAATAGGGATGTGCTATTCTCTTATGGTTCAGAAATGGAAAATATATTGAAAAATAGGTGCACGTACTATATCTCAAATTATCCACCATAGACCAATGTGTACTTCCATAGGGGGTGAAAGAAGACCTATACAGGACCATAAGCAGCGAAATACAGAAGGAAAACAGAGGAGCAAAGATGAGTGGAAATTTCATTAGAACCAGTTGCAAGTACGTGCTTACTCCAGGAAAGTTTAAAATTTACCTTGTCATTTTCATGTCCTGACTCCCCAACCCATAGCTTTCCTTCCGAATCCCTTAAGCAAACAGCACTATGACCAGCATAAGAACCAGTTACCCATTTCTCTAAAGTCTCAAAAGCACCCCATCGCCCCCGAATTTTTGATATTACAATGAGATCTCCAGAGTGTATATCATCAGTGGAAATATTTGTGACCCAAGGTTGAGGACGTTGATCAAATGTAGCCCCCATATGATTCTTCAGAAACCCAATATTTGAGTTCTCTCCCCATGTAGTATCTGTAAACAAAGGGAGGACATCCCACAGAGCCTCAAGGGTTCCTAACATCCCTGCTTGCATGAGGAAAATTGAAACCCCCTTCTCTTTGACCTAGTGCCATTGAAAGTTATGTTAGTTTAGTCCATAATTTCAAATACATCTSTAGTTCTTATTGACATCTTATTTGAACTTACATACTCATACTCAGCTTTTGATTCCCATTCTTTGAACTCAAGGGTATGTTCACGAGACAAGAAATAGTAATCCCATGTCACACGGAATGGAGTCGCAAAGATATAAAGATCCATACATGTCCAGCTATGTGCGCTGCTAACCTGAAAAGAAAAAGAAGCGGGGTGAGTGATGGAGRAGGCAAAAAGAAGTTAGTAGATAACTTCAATGATCCATCAAATCTGCTCATACCATTGCAAAAAGTTTAAAAAGAAAGAGCATGAGCACATGCAGAAAGGAAGGGAAAAAAGAAGAAGAAGTCCCTAGATCTCAAAGAATGAAAGAGACAAATGAAAAGGAAACAATGTCCCCCTTCACCAATATAAGGTGAGGAAAAATGTGTAAAATGTGCATCTCCTCATATGAGAAAATGGGGAAAATAAAGAATGAAATTCAATAATTTGCTACACTAGGGACTAAACTGCTCTCAAGTAGGTTAGTGGCAGCAGCCCTTTACAAATAAATAAAACTTGCACCGCCCAATGTAAATACAGTACAAAACAGCCAGTATTAATACCAGCATCCATATGCAATAAAGGAACACGAAGACCATTAGAAAATATATTTGAACAACAAATACCAGTGAAACATAATCTTATGATATAGCTATATAGTATATATATATATAAAGCAACCCGTCAGAGAGTGTCCATCTCATACAAAGTCATATACATTTCATTAAGACCATAAGTTTGACACACTGGATTAGGAGATCTTTCAGCCATAGTCTTAACTTCGGAAGCATTCCAAACCCTAAGATGTTTCTTAATTATATGATTGTTTCCCATTCTTTAGTTAAAGCTATGATTCTTGTCCGATATTAAGCTAAGACCATCATTCGGATCCTTGCAGAAGAGGGACCAATCTCAAACAGTTACCAGGATAGGCATAAACTAACTTGAAGCCCGGACTCCAGAGGCAAGGATAGGCAGTACGAAATCCTTTCTAAGATGAAAAAAGGTAAGTCCAAACCACATCAAATTCATTATTCTCATCTCTCCTGGTAAATCAAATTTACGTTAGTAATCCCAAACAGCAACAGTCAAGAATCCCACAGCCTGGTAACAATTTAATATTACCAAACAAAAAAGAAACAAACAATTAAACAGACGTGGCAGAGTAATGAAGAAACAAGTCAATAGGAAAGAGCTGGACCTTGAGATCGAAGAGTGCCCCGCAAATTGAGTACCACTCTTATGTGCAACTCCAACAAGCGTATTATGGTAAGAAACAAGCTCTTTCAATCCAAACTGTCCTGTCTGCCACCTTAAGCAGCCCAACCAAAGACGGCAAAATGTCGCTCAGCTCCTGTTCAGATAGTTGAAAAGAGGCATATATGGTACAGCAGGTGCCACACTGCCTTATTGCATCAGCGGAATATTCCTGGTACGCTCGTCGCAGGTGTTAAATTGATATTCGCAGGTGAAGAAGACAAGATACTTGCCCTACGTAAGAGTAAGTCATATCTTCGAGTCGCAAAATGAACTTTCCAACCGGGTTGGGACCGAAGGACCTCTGTTAATATTATATTATATAATTCAAATCGTACTCTTTTTACAAATATGAGAAGAGTTTAACTAAAAAAATTTAAACAAGTATTTTTATTATATCATTTTAAAATAATTTCTTTAAATTATATTGTTATTTTATTTATTATTTTAAAAATTAAGAAGATATATTAAAGATCATTTTTCATATTCTTACCTCTCGTTAATTAGCTTTTATTCATTTTACAATATTATTTTCAATGGTGATGAGACACCCTCGTTTCTGATCCACAACTCTTAAACTTCTAAGAAATTGAAAAGGTTGCTTTGTCTTTTGTTGTCTCAATTTATAAAAATTAATACCTTCTCTAACCTATCAATTTTATCCAAATGAATAACTTATTAGATAAAATGAGACTGGATTAAATGTGCATGTTGTTTCAAATTAATAAGTATTTTAAACGGAACGAATTACGAATACAAGTGTTAAGCACTCCAATTATAATTCATATATAATATTCAATAAAATAAGCTTATCCGTAGATATAATCGAGAGATGATTACAGCTGTAAAATACGCTCCCTCCACAGAATCAGTCTAAGATCATAATTATTAATATATACTCCATTCATTTGGTTAAAACAGACTATAAAGCTATAAGTTGATCCAAAATTATATTAAAATAATATTTTATCCTCATTAGAAAAAGATAAAATAAAAAAAGAGTATCAATTGCATGCGATAAGAGAAAAATATTGACCTTTATGAGTTGAATGATGATGATTTAAAAATTAAATAATAAAAAATAATAAAAATAATTAATTGTGATTTGATACATGAAATATGATAAAGCTCTCGCTAAAAAGAAAAAATAATTTTATTATAACACACTTTAAAAAAACTTAAAGAATAACATTTAGACAAAAAGATCAGATTCCACTTCAACAAACCCTAACATTTCAAATTAAGAAATCTATTATTTTTGTTTATATGATATATATTTATTAAGGAAAAGTGAATTTAGAGTACATGAATGGATATAAATTTAACTCCTCAAGAAGGTTTTTTCCTATTTGTTGGCTTATAAAAGCTAAAAACGAGAATGATTATATACTAGGCATAAATTATAATTAATATTCTTATAAACTAGGCATAAAAGGTAAGAAAAAGGATGTATTATACATTTTAGGTAATATTTCAATTAACGACCATATGAATATATTTAAAAATATTATGTTAAAGTTACTTGAAGAGTTATTATATATAAAAAACTTATCCTTTAATTATTTGAAAATTTACAAGGATGCAATGAGTTAGAAGTAACATGATGGAATTCCTTTTCTTGTTAAATACATTTGTAGTTCTACTTCACGAACCAATAGACGACTTTGGCCCCAAAAAGAAAAAAGGAAAAACGTTTTGACTAAAGATATGGCGTCCCAAGAGGAAAAACGTACCGAAATGCATTGCGACTTTGCCGTGCCGTGAACTGATTGTTTGTTAACGAACCACGCAACGAACTAGGGACCGCACGAATAAAATAGAAAAAATAAGAAAGATACACTTTGAAGTTGAAGGCGTATTCCTTTTCTTGTTATACTTTCTGCTATTATGCATCCTAACACTCTTAAAGCTTCTTTTTCCCTTATCTTCAAAGTGTACATATTATTAACTCATTTAATGCCTCCTATACTAGAAGGGTCATCAACCACGCGTACCGAGTTCAAGCCACAGCCACATTAACCAACTGGTTTGTTTCTYTCCAATGGCCACCACACATATGTTCAAACTCCCACAAAAACCACTAGTTGGGTAGCTTCTACTGGGTATTTACACARTATAAGGTCCTTCTTCATCTATGTGATTTYTCYTGGTGTTTGCATTAGTTGCTTCAATGTCCACATCACCTCAGAATAATCCTCTTCTTAGGTCTCTGCATCATGTTCACACATTCTCTGGTGTTTCCCTTCCCTGGCGTGTCTACTGCACCACCACCACAACCAAATCAAAGCGCWACTTTGAGCAGCTTGTCATTGAACCAGGGCTAAACCCAAATACAGTGGTTATACCTACTGCCTCCACAGTTAGTACCAAATCGCTGCTGGATGACCCAAGCTTGCAATCGACGTGGTCTCACCGTGCCTGGGTGGCAAGTGGTTGCACTACCGTGTTGATTTCTTTAGCCAAATCCATAACAGGTGCTGCTGATTTACACATTTGGCTCGAACCAATTTTTGCAGGGTTGGTTGGTTATGTGCTAGCAGACCTTGGCTCTGGAGTCTATCATTGGGGTATTGATAATTATGGCAGTRGTGAAACCCCTGTTTTTGGAGCACAGATAGAAGCATTTCAAGGTCATCATAAATGGCCATGGACAATTACCCGGCGTCAATTTGCTAACAATCTGCACGCTCTGGCTCGAGGCATCACTTTCTCCGTGCTTCCAGTAGATCTTGTCTGCAATCATCCCGTTCTGCTTGGTTTCGTWGGCATGTTCGCAGGTTGCATTATGTTCAGCCAACAATTCCATGCATGGGCTCATAGCACAAAGAGCAAGCTCCATCCGGTGGTGCTGGCTCTCCAAGATGCTGGAATACTAGTATCACGGTCAATGCATGCAGCACATCACCGTGCCCCCTATAACAACAATTACTGCATTGTAAGCGGAGTATGGAACGAGTTCTTGGATAGGCACAAGGTTTTTGAGGCGCTTGAGATGATCTTATTCTTCAAGACAGGWGTTAGACCAAGGTCCTGGAGTGAACCTAATTCTGACTGGACTGAAGAGACTGAAATCTCATCTCTAGTAGTACGACAATGATTCATTCTTCTTCCGAAGTTTCATTTCCCTCTGATTCTGAACAATTCATGAATACTGTTGTAGCCAATTCAAACAATGTAAACACTTGAGAGTTCCAGGAATCATCCACACTGTAGAACCGGGTGGTGAATAAGTAATTACAATCAACATACTAAACCGCAGTCGTTCTTCTCTTGCCTCTCTAGTCCATATGGTGACATAGTAATGAATAAAAAATTGAAAGTAATATTCTCTTCCCCTCCTTCGCAACCTCTGGAACCTCTGCCCCAAAAGATAAAATGAAAAGGAAGAACATGCTTATAAGCAGAAAGAAATGAGTAAAAAGTTGATAAAAAGAACATGCTTAGAGTCGGTTATTTTTKTGGATGTCACAACGAGATTCTAGTTGATAAAAACAGAGTGGATCCGAATTGACAACTACCTCATGCAAAACAGATCAATAGAATGGTAAAACGGAAACAGGTCCAGTTGCATATTTGTCAGTTTTAACACAGATCATAGAGAGGATTTCTCTTATGGGCATTCCCTTCAGTTGTTTACAACTTGTATCATACTCCGAACAACACAAGTTATAAGAATATTCTGTAGTTTTGCATTCTAAATTTGCAGCCCCACGATTGCATACCATTTTAACCATCAGTTCCTATCATACTTCATCTCAGCGTTAAGAAGATCAAATCCTGAGGTTACATCTGCCCCCTTGTAATTTCACTATGTCATTGCAACTTGTGTAAAAGGAACAGGGTGACCTGCAGACGTCAGGAGTTTAGACAAATGTGGGAGGTCATAATAAGAAAGATTCATTCAACTGTCACATGCTTTTTCATCGATCAATATACAATTAGAAGGAATAAACTCTACAATGTGTGTAAATTAAGGCACATTCTCATTCTCATGCAACATAAACTGTAGGGAATAAGAAAAGCCAATAGGTAATCTTCCCATTGATCAGAGAAAAACCTTTTTTCTTGAATAAAATAACTCGACATTGAGAAGGAAATCCTTAGAGATTATCAGCTCCTGCATAAGAAGAGATGGAGGAGATACAGGGAAACCAATATCTGCGTATGCCATCTTTATGACCATCATCAATCATTGCAAGACCCTCCTACATTAAGGGAAAGAGTTTTCAAACTCCAACATAAGGAAATCACAGCAATTGATGGAAAGTGCAAAAGGCAGCAGTAACTTACATCTAACAAAGTATCAAGGGCATCCGTAGCACGGCCAGAAGACCAGGAAAGCCGTCTCTGTACCTCATCAACTGTCACAAATCCTTGTGCCTACAGAAAAAGCAACAGCAAAAAGTCAACCATCACAAAGCATTGAAACTTTCAAGTCCKTGTGTATAAGCAAGTGTAGAAAAGCATCAAATATTCGAGCAACAACTAATTAATTAACAGCATCACAGGAATCAGTCAAGACCAGTACATTCACATTATGATGTAATACATTTAAGCCTAACATGCTGTCAAGAATGCCAAAAAATGGCACAGATTAAAGTTAGAATCTGCTAAACATTCCAAGATAGTCACTTCAGGTACAAAGGAAACCAAGATCTGGACCAGAAAAGGAACCAGTGACCAAAACACTTGGTGAGAAATATAGTTTCCATGACATATTGTATATATTTAGGACAGTAAAGGAAAAGTAAAAAGAGGGAACCTGGGCCAGCTCCAGAATCTCATTATGGTCCTTGTTTAACTCTGTTGGTACAGACCGAACAAGCTTTCTCTTTCCAACAGAAATCACCTCAAAACCACTTCCCAATACCTGCAATCAGGAGAAATTTTGAGAAAACTAACAGTATCTGACATTGTAAGGAAATATCACAAGCCTTAAGACCATGATGGACCATACTAGTGAATTTTGAGTTCTCATATCAATTGGAAAACCAAAAATGAATATTTTAAGACCTGACCTAATTACTTTATCGCAACAGTCAGCTTACTAGAATGCCACAAAAAAAACTGTTTCTGCTCCGCAATTCAAAGATTACTCTTCAGCACCCGAAAAGCAAAACTCATTGTTTGGGTTATTACTCAGAAATTTCTTATTTAACTCTTTCATAATTGAGTTAWTAAGRTCAAAGCATCAACAAGAAAATTACTTCTTCCATCTGTMGTGACTTGAAGCCACAAGACAGATGATAAGTTTTCGTGTCAAAGTTCCGGATAMTGGRCATCACGTCATAGTAATATCTCTCAAATCATGACGCAAACTGCACCAGATGACCTAGATTCCCAAAATTCTAGGATTTTTTTCAAACCTTTCTTCTGTAGAACATGCTTTTGTAAATTTTTCTTTTTCCTTTTCCCCCAGTTTAATGCAAGTAATAATATTTCCTAATATTCTTCATAACCTGAATCTCAGAAGACGAGAGCTATAGATGTTATTAGTCCAAGATGTACAAAATTTAACACAAAAGCTAAAAAGTACCTTCAGCTTACTTATAGCACGCAAACAATCATCTTCAGATACAGCTTCACGAGACCCTTTCCGTTTTTGACCAAGCAATTTGCAAAGTTCTCCCAAGCTGATCAAACCCCCATTATGAAGTCTAGTAGCCAGACAAATATCAACAATTTGCACCCCTGTCTAGACAGATACATTTTTGTARATAAAATGAAAGATATCAAGCCACAAAATTTTAAAMGTAAGAATCATCTATGGTAAATAAGTACTATCAAGTGGATATAAAGAAGCATGGAGCAATCCGAAAAGATTAAGAKAGAGGCTCACTTGATGAATAGATAAATAAGAAGATATCATCTATGCTTCAAAGATAAATTTTGAATAGTAAAGCCCATTAATCAATATAACTCTACCCTAATGCCCTAATCCATTCTCACAGATCTGTCTTATGACAAGTGTCAGTGTGATAGGTGATATGTAAGGCTTCATCTCTTTGACTATTAGCAACCTAGGCATAGGAAAATTTCTATGTGGTTAGYCTCCAATAGTTTATTTGGTAGATTTGTAGAGAAGGCATGAGCAAGAGACCACTATCATTCACCAAATGGGATTTAAATAATAGAAGGGGAAATGAGAGATGCGAAGAATACTAAACATATCCAACATGCTTTATAGCAGTTTAAGAATGTTTGAAGCTCAACTAAATACTAGCATCACCACTTGAACWAGCCAACGATTAGAACATGATAGGACATGCTCAACATGCAGTAGTAACACAATATCACTTATGGATGATGTCATTAAATATCAGCATGACCATAAAGATGGGCACCCACCTAGTTCATAGTAAAAATCACCGATCCCTAACAACTCTGCCCAGAAACCTTTGTTAGAGGCAAGAGGGTCCACTCCAACTTTAGCACACATCTCATGGAATTGTGATCTAAAAGCAGGGTTTTTGCGAATGTCATTCTGCACCAAAAAAACCAAGCATTACAAGATAATTTAACTTGGATGCAGGATTCTAAGCTAATATTTTGTTGTTAGCTTGACATGAAGTCAAATAATGTTACATTTCTCTTAACTGCTATATCTGACATTGCTAATCCTCATTCTGAAGGATAGTAAAGAGAAATATGTTAACTGAATTCCATATTTCTTCCTTATAAAAGCATAAACCCAGTACCCTGCGGTCCTCGACCAATTATAAGGTCTTTTAAGGACAAGATAGGATAGCCTTCACCCTACTTGATTGGATAAGTAAGTTATATTTTTGGTGTAGTCACGAGAAACAACCTCAGATTGAGCCAAGAATTGCCCTTACACCAGTTATTTCACACCTATAATATAAGGAACAAGTTACAATAGACCTGTGCAGTAAATATATTCATAAAGGAATTCAGAAAACAATGCAAAATATCCCTGACTAATATTTTAGCTCTTTTTTTCAACAAATTCTAGTTCTACAGATTTCAAAAGTTACTATAAATCATTAAAAAAAAAAAAAAACCAAACTTTATAGATTATGGAAAAAGAATTAGATCATTAACAAATTTAATTAAATTATCAAGAAGAACTGAAGGGCTTGTACCGAGACGATACCTTGTGTTTACGGGCGAAGTCTTCTAGCTGAGAGCGAAAAGTAGCCAGTTGTTCTTTCATGAGATCAGTTCTAAGCTTCGCCACATTCTCTCCCAACAACCGATATTGATCCTTCATAATCAACATTCGTTTTTCTTAATAATTAATCAACGAAACTATTTAACTTATAAGAATTCATCTCAAGTATAAGTAAATACGGAATAAAAATGGGGAAGAAGAGTACTCTAGCTGCAGCAGCATTCTGTAATCCTCCAATTCCAGGTCTACGCCTCATTCTCTGATGAGAAGAAGATTCACTTTCTATTCTTCCTCGGCGACGAATGGATTCAACAAGGCTGAATTATGTAGCTCTGATMTTCGCTAGCCRATTCCATTGAGTTGGGAGGGGCTGTGCGAAAAGGAATCTATAGTTGTATAATTAAAGGAATAAATACGCCATACATCAGAGTGGCGCAGCGGAAGCGTGGTGGGCCCATAACCCACAGGTCCCAGGATCGAAACCTGGCTCTGATATGAGAGCAAAATTCTTCATTTCTCTTCCGGACTCTTTAATTTCCATTCAAATTCTTCATTTCTTAAATATATTCCTCCTGAAATTTATTTTCTTCAATTCTTCTATACATTTTCTGTTTCTTTATTTTTTTTCTTCATACTCTTTTATTTCCACTCAAAATCTCCATTTTTTACATATATCCCCTCCGAAAATTTATTTTCATCAATTCTTTTATATATTTTTCGTTTCTTTATTTTCTTCAACTCTTTTGTACGTTTTCTGTTTCTCCCCAGAATTCAGTTCTGCGTTTTTACTCCTTTTTTATTCCTAAAAAATATTAGAACTTATTAAAACTTATTCCTGTAACATTTATGAACTAACTTACCTTTACCGTAACTAAACATTACAAAATCAGTAAGCTCCTTTTAGGACAACCGGAATTAAGACATGGTAAGTAACCTACCAAAGGGACCGTACGCATAACAGGGTTAGTGGGCATGGAAATCTTCGGTCTCCCCCAAAGATGGGGCCCCCCCCCCCCCCCCCCCCCCGCCCCCCGCTCTATTTATATATATTATTTTTTATTTTATTTTCCTCCACATGATACCTAAGTTGTGAAACTGGAATACTCATACCAGGGTAAAAAAGAATATTTAAGAATTCTTTGTATTTCCTAAAACCAGGCCAGGAAATATACCCTTTGTCACTT
>MEJB01000008.1:2940839-3017422 GCA_001752375.1 Rhazya stricta
CTTACTAGAAACGAACTAAAACTGAGAAGCTACCTTTCAAAGTGAGAAGTAAAGAAAATAAAAAATAGTATTATCTCGTAAACACAGGCTACCCACGCATCTCGCATGATTCAATGTGGTTCTCGTTTAGAATCCTTTTGACTTATAATATTCACCTCAGATTAAGCTACAGATGACTACCTTGTAGTTAAGTTCATATTGAGTCCTGGACAGACTTACGCAATCATATTCATCCCTCAAATTTCACAACTATACAATTTTGCATTAAAACCAAGGTATTAACATGCTAAAATCTATTATCCCAAAAATGGAGTTTTTGGAAACACAGGCTACAGCTTACTTCAACTCATAAGCCGTACAACTATCACAGACGATTTTTCTTTTGATTTCTTCTTTTCTTATTCAAGAAGGGTTGGAGCTGGGACGAGAGAGAAAGCTAGAGCCTCTTTCCATGATTCTCCATATGAGCATTTGTGCAATTAATTACTCTGAACAAAATCTATATACCCATAAGAGCATGCATAAACGTAAATGCAAAGTATTATCTAGTAAGCATGTACAACAATATATATCACAACCATAAAGCCACTAGCCTGTATTGAAAAATAAGCTAGAGTTCTCCAAAAAAACTGGAGTTCCATTATCATCTAGACATACTGCATATACCCCAATATTCATCTGACTTTCAAAATCAACATTCGGTAACTATAATCAAAAAGTACAATTCACTTTCCATTAGGAGTCAAATTGAGCATCAAGCTCCTTCTCTGCGGAGCCTTGGCTTCTATATTCAATTCCCRTCAGGCTATYTGGAGTTCATGAATACATTCATCCTAATTTTCTGTAAGATATACTGTTTTGCATTGAGATCAGTAATGCGAATTCTATGAGATGCAACAAATTATGGTCAGACTGATACAAGATTAGGAGGTAACACTTAATTTTACTCACAAACAGTCGAAACACTTTCTGTTCCAGATGATTATTCTTTTTCTTTTTCTTTTTTTAATTTCTTCTTATCTTAGGTTACTTGAGTTGAGTTTGGAGTATCAGGAGAGTAGAACCTCTCTTCATGATCCTCCACATGTACACAATATTGTTCAGACATAGAAGACTTTGAAGACAACCTATGTGACAAGCATAAAAAGATGTATTGATACATATATCAAGAGCATACCCATGTAGAAAATGCATAAACATAAAGGAGCAATATACTGTTTTATCAATAGGACAAGGAAGACTCTATGCATTTGTTAACTAAAAAGCAACTACTGCTTATACGAAAAATCAAACTATAGTTCTGCATAAATATCTCACTTAAATGGTGAACTTCAAAGGAAATAGAACAGCTGATGCAATTGATTAATCSGCATATTGCACCAATTGAAGTGCATAATTCCAATTAGCAAGTCGCAAAGGAAAACTATAGGACATTTAAAGAAATAATAGCCTACTGATCGCTAGAAAATTTCATCTAAAGCAAAAACGACCGAGTTGCAGTTACCACAGGTTTGACACACAAAAAAGGACTTAYTTAAAAGCAATCATTTTAGGACTTTTCCCTCCTAMTTCWATGAATTATAGAAAGCCGAAATTACTTTCACACAGAAAAGAAGGAAAATTACTAATGAAAACCCTGAGAAAATATCAACTTGAGATTATTTACCTAATTCAAAAACTGCAACTTCACATTCAATGAAAAAGTACTGCAACTTGAGTACTTATAAATCTGCAAAACTATATGGGAGCTGGAAATCTCATCTTTACCTTCGGGCAACTTCCAGGTTTCAAACTTTTATATAGGCCCCCAATTCGATTGAAGCTATCACCAATTATGCTGTTTACATATTCAAAAATAATTCTTTACAGAACACAGGGAATACTAAATAAAAAACTTGGCATGAGTCATAATCAAGTCATGATTAAAGCAATGAACTTATCAGATATGCCCTGGCTGTAACAGCAGATTACAACTTGAATGCCCTTGAGCAAATAAAACTGCAAACTAAAGCTTGAAAACCCAAAAGACAAAAAGAAACAAAATTTATAACAAAAAGCAAAGGAAATTTGATGGCCCATATTTCCAAAAAGCAAAATGATGAAGTTAACCACGTTTTATAGTTCAATTTTTAGCCAGACTACCAAACTACATATGATTCCTGAGCTCCAATTGAACTATATTACCGACCCAAGACAAAAGTACGAGGATTAAGGCTAAAGATCAAGAATTAGCACAAAATTAAACAGGTAGGTAAGGAGAAGGAGTAAAATGTCAGTGGCAGCGAGCTGACCTGCTAAAACATGATCTTCAGGGCCAATTGAAGAATCCCCACAGACATCACAAACCACTCTTCCATGAATTTCACCTGTCCACGCTCTCACAGACGTAATATCTCCATGAAGCACAGCGAACATTGCAGTGACCRTGAGATAAAAGCATAGGTTTCTGAGCTTGGACTCCATTTCTCTGTGAAAGGAAGAAAAACTTTTCGGTTACACACTAGAGTGAAAGTTGCCGACGGAGATAGTTTTGTTACTTCAAACGGATRGACCAGTAAATCGTGCTGAGGGTGCGCTTGCTTACMGCTTTGGACCGGTKTTTTTATGTTTTGTATTTTTTCGGTAAGAGGTTAATTTCAAAATAGTTTTTGTAATAGAATGTTATTTAGAAGTTTCATTTTTTAATTTTTTTCAATTGATAGTTTTAATTTATCATAAAGTTTCAAATTAATCCTTTTATCTCTATTTTCCCATTCCATTAAAGATCAATCTTCTTAGCATCAAATAATTAAGGGTTTATTTAGAAATAAAATGTATTTTTGAATAAAAATATAAATTTAATCATTATTTCTATTCAAAATTCACTCGTCAAATATATTTATGTTTGGATGCAAAAACGGCTCGACTAGGAATAATGAGTAAACTTATATTTTTATCCTAGAATATATATATATCATTTTTTAAATAAATTCTTGGTCATTTGGTTTTGATGGGATTGACAATTAATGTGATGGAAGGGGATGACAAAAGGACAAATTCAAAACTTCTAACAAATTGAAGCCCTTAATTTAGAAAATTAAAAAATAAGACTCTTAATTGAAACTAAGCTACAATTTCATGGACATTGAAATTACCCTAGAAGGAGAAGGGTGAGGATTAATTTTAAAACTACTCTTATAGAAGGGAGGGATTAAAATTTAATCTAACCTCTTATAACTTCAAATATATATATAAGAAAATATCTAATGCTATAATATTTACATCATAAAATATTTGTTATGCCATCGAAATTGACATTATCACGATACTTTTATCTTCAAGTGCATTATGTCTTGAATTATGTCACGTTGATGTAGAAAGAATAAATATTAATAATGTCTAATTTCATACAGTTTTATTAACATGCCGACTCAATAATTAGATATAATTATTGAGTTCAAAAGTTATTTTCATATGATTCAGAGATAATGCTTGACTTTACAAATTATTTTTATTATGTTATTTAAATATATTAAATGCTTGGGAGTGATGTGTACAGGAAGACGCTTTTCATATTGATGCACAATCGAGGCTCTAAGGATACCTTGTGCAGTGTAGCCGTAGGACAAAATGTCACATGAACATGATCAAACGATGTTGACATTATGTATTAGAGTTAATTTTCGAAATTCACATTCTTGTTTTTTAGAATTAATTTGATGTGAATTGACATTTCATATATTAGTTGTTATTTGTTAATAAAATTTGACATTAAGATTGCATTTGTTATTTTTTTTTTGGTTATTTCTTAGAATTAATTTGATGTGGATTGATATTTCATCTATTAATTGTTTTAAGATGATAAGGATGTGAATTAAAGAGTGAATTTAATTGATTATTTTAAATAACTTAATTATTATCTTTATCATTAGGATTGTCAATAAATCAATATAGATGGTAAAAAATAAAATGTAGCACATGAACCATATGATCCCCTCCCTTATTCCTAATTCCCAAGAAGGATAGGGCTATTTTTATCAATTAAAAGAAAAAAGAGAGGAAAGGATAGGGCTATTCCGGTCCTATTCGACGGTRTCCTATCCAGGTATCCAAACAGTTTTTTGTACTTTACCAGCTCTATAAATATTCATTTTCTCAAYGCTTCTTAYCTTCGCCGTCACCAGCTCTTCTGTTCGTGCTGATACAGGATGGCCACCACTAGTGCAACAGTACTCTGGCCTTGACATGCTGCGTAAACCCTTTCTTTCTATACTCCTATTGTAGTCTGGATCCTCTGCTCAATGTTATTCTCATTTGTTTTTTCTCGTTTTACATCCCTATGAAGAATGTATACAATTTAAAGTAGTGGGCTGATGTTCCCTGATGATAATGAACACTTCTGAGGGATTTTCTTTCTGCATTTAGTCTTTGTCTCGGACTCTTTTCTTTTCTGCTTTMTCTCAACTTTTTGCCTGCGTGTTATTTTCATGATAGTTGGTCCCCGTGAAGAATGACATAAAATAAATTAAAAGTASTGGACTGATATCAATTGATGAGAATTTTGTTCCGAGGAACTACAAACTGATTTGGGTTTTAGTTCGTTTGATTTTGCTTGTGGGTTGGAAAGTTTTGATTCGTGCAACGTTATTTTTGTATTTAAATAAATGAATAGGAGGTTGCAAGGTAGAACCCCTTCTTTTTTTTCTTTTTCCTCTTTCTTGCAGAGGGTTGAAAGTGCGAATGCAAATAACCTCAGTTGAATGTGCCTATATAGCATTTTTTCTGGCCTAAGAATTAAATTAGATTTTTTTCCTTTCTTCTTAGTGGAAGAAAGGGAGGAAAAGAATGAGGCAGAGATTTGTCACTTCAAAGGCAATATGTCTATAGATTATCCAAGAAAAGAGAGAAGGAAGAAACATTGAGAAATGAAATAATGCAAATTACTCGTTTTTGTCTCTGAGGGGAGCTATGAAATATCAGTAAGAAACTCTATTCTAGATATAAGTATTAGAACCTTCTGTTTTCTTCTTTGGAAAGAAAGTTCCTCTTTTTAATGCTTAATGCTTTCTTACAATTTGAAACTAAGTTCTTTTGGATTTCCTTTATTCTCTTCTCACTATGCCAGTTGGAGGATAGGTTCTGCTTTGTATACTGTATCAGTTTTCTCCTAGTTCCTTATTTGGCAGAGGAGCTGACGAATTTGTGGCCATCACTGCTCAAGTGTAGGTGTTCTTGATTCCTTTTTTCCTGAGGGTGATTTTTCAAAATTCTGTTTTCTCTTCAATTGAATGGCAATAGGAKGTGTTCCCTTGCTGTAAGATGCRCATGTCTATCTGTATAGACACCTTACAAATGCACAGAAAAAGATAGATAAGGCTGCATATGCATGATAAGTAAATCATATCTATTGGAGTCTCTTGTAGTTATTACAAGTTCCGGCTAAACATGTCTGCAATAAGACTAAGTTTTAGTTTTGGAGTCATTCATGAACATTATTGAGGGTGAAAACTCAGTTGGTTATGCTGCTGCAGATGTTGCTTGTTTGCTACCTTCTGAGTTTGTGTTGCATTCAGTTTTGAATTGATATTGTAAATAAATCATTCATTATTCAACATTATGCTTGCTGAGTTTTTCCTTTATACTAGCTCCTCCTGGTTGTTCGCTAAGTAAGCAGTTCTTCTCATTTTTCTTCACTCACATGTGAATGGCTCTAACCTCTCTTTCTCTCTCTCTCTCTCTCTCTCTCTCTCTATATATATAATATATATATATATATTATATATATAATATATCTTTAATATCAGAATCCTATTTTTTGTTGCAAAATGTAGTGTGGGAACAAACCCCTCTTGCTTGGTAAGCAAGGCTACTAGCGTGGCAAACTTAACCCTTGTAAGCCCTTTCGATGATAAGCCCATGGATTTCTGTTTCATTGTCAATGTTTCCTACTGTTCTTTCTTGTACTTGCATCCCTATGAAGATTACTGGTACATATAACGTTAAAAGTAGACTGACCTCCACTGAGGACAAATAAATTCTGAGGGATGCCCTCTCTTTCTCTGTGTTCATGTTCTTTACATACTGATTACCGAGCTGTTTGGCAGTAGTTCTAGCAGTCATCTGTTTTCCTCTTTCTTTTAGTAGTCTATCATTTAAGCCATCCTGCTAGCTTTTGATGTACACGACTTATTTGATGATCGGCCTCACCTATATCTGAGAGAAACCACCTTTTCCCACTTTTGTTTAATGAAATCAATTGATACATATATCTGCTTGCTAGGAYAGCGTATTGCCTAGACAAATACAACCTGGCAATGGACTCGGGTATTTATCTCTCATAGCCCATGATTGTTTTTTTATTTATGAATGGTATCTATTCTGATTTGCTGTTATTCTCGCTAACTGCTGCCTACATCCTTTCTTTGCTGTTCGCATAGCTTCTGATTAATTGCAAAACACTCTTCAACCGCATAAAGGAGCTATTTATTCACTAACTATGATCTCCAAACTGCTACCTGAACGGATCCTAAGAAAGTTGCCTTTCTGGTCATGCAGTTTCCCCTGCAAAAAAAGTTTCAGCTGTATCAGAAATAATTGCCTGATCTTAAATCAAACTGTGTATTCTAGCTATCATTATGAGTTAAATATGTGCAGTGTAACCAGAGGACAAAAAGCTCTCAGTTTATACTTGTTGAACAGCATTCTTTGAATGAAGCCAGAAACCATCACTCGTGTATATATTTGTGTATCTGTGGCAGGTCAAAAGTGGCCACAAGCATTTAACCTGACTATTGGTTTCATATGAGATTGGTATGAATATGAAAAGAAAAAGGAGATGAAGTTGAGATTATTATTCATGTCGAAGACTGACTTACTAAGTGAAGAAAAGGTGCCTTTATGAAAAAAATTATGCACTTTCTTTTGGTAGTGTCATTATGCACTTACAATGGCATTCCCAATATCAATGTACTGCCTTCTTATATTGCAATCGTTTTACTGTCGTATAATTTCATGTCTATTTTTTCCTCCATTTCATATTAGTATGAGATATCCTGCGTAGTACGTTTTTTGTATGATATATTTGCTATGAAGTTTAATTTATTGTGTTAGTACGTTAAGTTTAGTTCAATCTATGTGCGTTTAGACTTGATTATTATTTTTAGAATTATGTTATCTTTCACTGTTTTCAAGTGAATTCTAATATGATATTTTGTGGACACTCTAGGACCATACAATTGCTATCTATTAATTGCATATTGTCCTCTATGTAAATTTATTTATTTATTTTTTATTGCACATAATTCATTTAGTTATAATGAAATTATACATTCATTATTCAAAATTCTCTTATGAGYTTATATAAGAAGACGTTTAAATCAATAAATTTCATGGATTATAGTCTCTTTTTAATTTTTTAAATTTTATTACTTTTATTTTTTTTCATATTCTAAGTAATGCTATTATGGATAATGTTTAAGTAGTGAATGGATAAAGTTGTCCAAAAATGATTCTCATGAATTGTGATATTTTAGTATAGATATAGATTTGTTTCTTCTCATCCCTTCCATTGATCCGAAACCAAGTAAGTCTGATGATCATCTTCTAAGTTGGAGGACAAAAAGCATAGACTATAAAGCAACAATAACTTATCATTTAATGTTCATATACATAATGGTAATATATACCATAGTTATGAAGTSTTTGATTTTTTTCTTGGGTTGAGTCTTGCTTTTAAGAACTGTTCTTTATTTTGTTCTGTTTTTTGCTTTGAGATGAACAACTCTTGATCTCAATTGCAACGAGGATTGCTTTGGAAAGTGAAATGACAAGTTAAAATTGGAGAGAATAATGAGAGGAGGTCGGATGGATATTTCCCCCCACATTTWCTCAAGGGCAATAAAGTCATTTTGTTGGGTATCTGGTACTTCAATTAGATTTGGATAAAGAATAATATTGCACCAGCTCCAAAGAGAAACGCCATATCAAATTCCAACGACTGCTCAACTTCAATTCATGAGACTAGAGAAGAGAATATGGTTTCTCTATCCGAGTAATTGATTTAATCACAGCATCTCTGTCCTTGGCTTTCCATTTTGGAAACAATGGCAACTGGGGAGACTTGTCAACCAAGCTTATGCCATTCTTCACATTCCATTACTGTGTGAAGACTTTCCCCACCATCTCCAACAATGGCTTTCTGAGGTTCTTTTCAAGGGTTGGAAAGGTCCTCAGAAAGAATGGAGGAGCCAATGGGTTCAAAAACTTGCTGTGAAACATAAAAGTACATGGGGAAACAACTGGTGTTTATGATGCTATTCTGTGTTCTACTAAGTAGTTCTTGGGGTGTAATGTTAATGTAGTTCTTGGTTTAGCTGAATTTTGGTCTCCAGAAACTAGTAGTTTTCTGTTCCTATGGGGCGAAGCAACAACGACGCTCGAGGATATGATGATTTTAGGTTGTTACATAGTTTCTCGGAATCCAGTTCGAAGACCTCCTACTTTTCTGTTCGTATGGGGCGAAGCAACAACGACGCTCGAGGATATGATGATTTTAGGTTGTTACATAGTTTCTCGGAATCCAGTTCGAAGACCTCCTACTGGAAACTTGGTGAAAATTGTGGAAGAGATGGAAAAGCAGCAACTGGAATTTCACCTAACCAAGGCGAACAAAGCATCCCATGGTGAATGGCTAAAGCATTATATGGGATCCAGCGATGAGTTTGAACATTTTGCATTTTTGTCAGTGGTTATCAAGGTATTTGTTTCCTTAACCTCCTGATGAGATCGTGGGAAAGCATGTATTTCCTATTGCAGCTTTTCTATCCCAGGGCACTCCAATGGCACGTGCGCCTGCAGTTCTTGCTAGTCTCTAGAGGGACTTGACATTCTTGAAGAAAGAAGTTAAGTCATTTTCAGCGTCGATTGCTGTTGCTGCACCGTTCCAGTTATTGCAGCTTGGGGCATTTGAACGGTTTCCATCTCTGGGACAGCGGCCTGGTTAACCGAGGGCCGCTCGCTGGAATAATCAAGAATCAATTTTCAGCTTCTTAAATTAGCTGCTCTGAAGGAAAACTTCATTAACCCCTTTACGCTGCTAATGTCGGGMATTGGCAACATTTATCGTTCTATAAAGAAACAGAGCAATTTGTGTTTGATTGTTCTGGCTGTGACCAGGAGTTGAGATCTTTKGCTCAATGCTTATGGGCTACACAGCTAGTAGGAATAGATTGCAAGGAAAAGTACCAGCCTCAGTGGGTCGCCTTGCAGTTTGGATTTGACCAAGACATTCCTGGAATTCTTCATCGTTATAGTATCGGTCTAGAACATATTAGTCTTGACATTCCTGCTAGATCATTTGAGCATGTGGTGTCTCAGCAATGTATTTGAGATGGTGGAAGGACTTCATCTCTGCACCCAAAAAACGCAATTAGAAAAATTGTAGCAAGAAGAGGAAGTATGAATTATCAGAACTTCAAGGTCTGCCAAACCAATGGGGCGTAATAAGGTGAACTGCTGGACTGCTGATCAATTCCAGCAAAATGGTCGAGTAAAGGAAGCCCTTCTCCTGCACTTCATAAAACGCTTGGCCGTATGTAACTRGAGAACCGAATGATGAGACTGATTTGCTACCAATTTCTTTGCTTCCTTCACCTGTTCCTAACAGATCTATTATGAAGGAGGGAACTRTATCTAAGCAGGCTGCAAACAGTAAGTTTAAATATCCACCTTGGGCTGCATCTCTGATTCGAAAAAGTCCTGGGAAGCCAAMTCAGGGTTCAAAGTATGACGATCATGGAGCTAGGCCAGAAAAACCTTACTCAAGCTTTCCAAAGAACACTAGGACACAAGTTGTACCTTCATGCCATTCATCAAAAGAAGTATTTTCTTCAAAAACACAAGAGTTCAATCACGATTACGAAGAGAGAACTATCTCCAACTAAAACAGAAGGAAATTTGCAGAAGGTAGCATCTCCTATGGGATTGGAACAAAATGGTAGCTCGGCTGGTAGACAAGATGTTTCTTTTAGAGAACTCGAGAATAGTGAAGACTCTAGTGATTCACCTGATTTTCTCTTGTTGAGCGAAAGGATCAAGCGGAAGAAAATTGGTAGGGAACAACAAAAACATTTTCGTGCGAAGGCTGAAGCAGTTGAAGGAGTTTCTCTTGTTAATCCTGCGACCATTGGTGGTGGGGTATCCGCTGGGTACCTATGGATTTCACATGCTTGAGTTTGTAGGCCGGTTGCAGAGGATGGAGAAACTACTAAGTCAGCGTCAAAGATCAAGAGAAAAACAGTAATACTAAACAGTAATACTAAACCTGAGCAGTTCAAAATTTCATCTACATTTTTGTCCCCTGACCTGAATGCTTTAATCGACTATTCTGATGTTTTGCATTTCAAGTTCATGTCATTGTGAACCTGAAGACTGTTCATGCATCATATTATCATATCATTTTGGCCATCCTTTTCACTCAATCTATTCCTTTGATGTTTAAGATTTGCAAGCTGGTTTAACCTGCACGTTTTGCAAATATATTCTTTTGAGATTACATAKTAACACAGAGAAATATCCGGCAAGGGTTTAAGAGAACCAAATTGTGCAGATATTTACAATGGAAACCTGAGAATGATACAATAATCCAGGCGAGGCATAGAATAAAGCGGCCCCTTCTGATGTTGACACAAAGACAAATATAGTAAAAGCAATTCGTCTGTGATTCTACAGTTCCTAGAGTAAAATCCAACTTCTGCCCTGCTGCTACAAACTTAAGAGCGGAGTTCCAATATTAGTACATCGTTAGTGGATTTAAGGTTGATTTACTTGTGTTATGACTTATACAGTCTCTGTAATCTTTCATCTTTGACGTTCACTAAAAGTCTGAAGTGAAATGCAACTCCAAATCCATTGTCAAAAATCTCCAAAACTGGTCAAGTTGAAGTAGTTAACTGAAAATGGCTAAAAGGTACAAAGAAACCAAACCTCATATCGAGAAAATGGTACAAGAACAGGCACAGAGTCACTGTTCCAAATDGGGCCGCAGTCTGCAGTCTTTTCAGTTACCATCAGCAGATGCATATAAAGTATGAACCCCTTATTCTTTCCCATTCATAGCATCTTTTTACTAATTCTGTTAAAGATTCCAAAGACGAAAAATAACTCTTCAAGGTTTCCCCTTCATTTTAATATAAGTTTCAGACATGCAACTTATAATGTGATATAATGAACTAAATTCTTCTGTAGTTCTTACGGCCACTTTTGTGGCTCCAACTAAGAATGCATGTGACAAGGCTTCATTCTTTTTGCTTAAGAAATAAAGCATATAAAAGACGATCCATTTGACAATAAGCCATTTGAATCAAGCTAGTCCATAGACCAAAAGTTATGGGAACCTTAAAAAATTTAAAATATTATTGGCAGCAGAAATAAATAATAAATTATAGATGAAATCGTAAAAATTAAAATTTTAACAAAAAATMACTTAATTAACCTTATTGATCCGAATCAACTTGATCTATTTAACATTTTTCTAACTCAATTAGTAAACCTTTCTTTATCAATCTATTTATACTGAATTTGATGTTAAGCAAGTGCATACTAATCAATTCTCTTTCCATTAATAACTTGTATTATATATAAAATAGGTATTGAACAGATGTTATACATCTCTTTCAACTCTCCTTCTAACTATTTAAGGGGGTGTTTGTTTGGAGCAGTGAAAATAGGTAATGAGAATGAGAGTCAATGATTTCCACTTCCCGGAGAAATTTGATTTGTGCAAGAGCCAGTAAATCCAGTCTTTTTGTCTTTCTGAAGGTCCAAGCAGAAGCAAAAGTGGAGTCATTGACGATGGATAACATGATCGAGGAGAGGGAAGGGCTGATGGTTTCACCTGCAGGTGGAGAAACAACTCTCAGAACAGCCCATTTTCTCAAGCCTTCGGTGAGGACCTTTCTTCGGCTTCTCTCCCTTCAAATCTGATCGTTTCGGGGAACCAAAAAAATCCCATTTAAGGTTCAGTTTGTAGGAAGAAAATACCCACAGGAGGGGTGRAAAGAATGGGTTGATCGATTAAAGCCTTCATGCCAAGACATATGGAAAAAGGCTGGAAATTTTTGAAGCAATATTCAGTTCCACTTAYCAGAGTTTAGGAGAYAATGACTTGTTCCTTACGCTCGCTGAAAGATGCTGCTTTGAAATCAACACATTCCTTTTCCCTTGGGGTGAAGCAACCATCACATTGGAAGATACGATGGTTCTGGGTGGTTACTCTGTTTCGGGAGATTCTGTTTTAAGCCCTCTTAGAGGCAAAAAATTGATTGAGATAGAAAACAAGCTAAGCAAGGCCCATGGAGTTATTTCTCAGCGTAGCGGTCAAGGTGCCAGACATCGTGCATGGATGAATCGTTTTATGGGAAGTGGTCATGATTTAGAGCATGAAGCATTTCTTGCTTTGTGGTTGTCAAGGTATGTACTCCCCACGAGCTATGATTCTGCTAGGAAAACTCTTCTCCCCATAGCCATCAAGCTTTCTAGAGGAATTTCTATTGGCCTGGCACCTGCCGTTCTTGGTAGCATTTACAGGGACTTGAGATTGTTGAAACAAACAATAGTAGCTTCAGCTCAACCTGATGCCTATGGATGTAATGGAGCAAACTCGTGCTAAGTGCTCCCTTTCAATTACTACAGCTTTGGGAGTGGGGAAGATTTCGACACTGCGGCCTGAACCCAATTCCATTAAATTTGGAGAACCAAGACTAGCAAGATAGCACGAATTGTCAAAATTGGAAGTTGAAGAGGTTGGGGAGGCTATAGATGCTGCTGGTCAAAGCTTTTCCCAATGGCATCCATGTGTTACAAAATTGATTAACTGGGATTTGGGTACTTTTACTGGAATATCTTGGGGTATGTATTGGTTGATTCTGATATGAGTACAGAAGTAGAGTCCATGGTTAGATGCTTCAGAGTTTCTGAGCTAGTAGGATTGGATTGTATTGAACAATATCTTCCACATCGAGTAGTATTACAATTTGGATATGACCAAGACCTTCCAGGCTGTGTTAGTAGATCAAATGAGACTCCTGAGATTGCCTGGACCAACTACAGTAGGCCAGTCAATGATGAGGTAATATACAGACCTGCCCTAGTTTTTGAGGGAGATGTTACTACGCAATACTTCGAGTGGAGGGATCAATTAAAATGGGGAAAGGGAACTGCTCTAAATGTTAATGAAGGGGCTACTACTCATGATGATGAGCTTACAATTGCAGAAACATTTAGTCTTCATAAGGATAATCTAGCAATTTCAGAAGGATCCGCGATTGATGAGGATAATCTAACAATTGCAGAATTGTTGAATCTGAAGAGAGGCTCATACAACTCGAGAAACACCGAGATCCATGAATGAAGCCAATGCAGTTGAGGCAAGAGGGAGTGCGAGAGTTGACAACAATGAGAACAATATCCACAAATGTAGAGATGGTGTTAATTCCAGTGAATTTTGTTCAATGAATGTGCAAATGGAGCTTTGCAGAGACACGATGAAGCAAGGAACATAGTGATAAAGCTTGAGCATCGCATCAGAAACCTCGAGAAGCCGATTGCTGAGATTGAAGTTGCCAAAATCACACCTGGGTCCAAGAAGCCAATATAGAAAGGAGATCCAAAGCCACAACTCAAGTAAAAAGCATACTAAAAAGAGGAAAGAAGAAAAGAAGAACAGAACTTTTGGTCTGCTGTTGCTGCTTAGATGACTGAATTCTGTCTACCCATATTGCAGCTACTGATTCATTGGACAATTTAGGTTTTGGAGACTTCTATACTGCTATGTTATTTTCTCTCTTGAAAACATCCAGCTTTTATCTGACATTATATGTCACGACTTGAAATCGAATCTAAATCAGTATTTAATATGTGGCACGATCATATTCTTTAAAATATTTTCTAAAGAATACGAGGCATTCTTAGGTATCGAGCTTCTGATAACTTTAAATTCGTACAATGAATATCCTTAATTTTTTTAAGATTCTAATCTTTTGCATCACAATCACTAATTGTTGAACTTGTAATTGTTTAAGAAGATATAAATACTTTTAAGTGTAAGCATATATCTGATCAAGTTTTGAAAATACATAAAAAAATATTATTATCAATATTATCCTTAGAATTGGAGGACTTGTAATTATTTAATATAATAAAATAGAGATTTTGTGAAGGATTAAGTGTAGAGACACCACCAAAATTAATACTCTTAAATTTTTCGAAGACGTTTAATCTTTTGCATCGCAGTTACTAAATTGCAGGATTTGTAATTGTTTAAGAAAATAGAAATACTTCTAAGTGTAAACATATATCTGATAAAGTTTTGAAAATGCATTAAAACAATATTATTATCAATATTACCCTTACAATTGTAGGACTTATAATTGTTTAAGTAGATAGAATAGAGATTTTGTTTAAGGATTAAGTGCAGAGAAACCAACATAGTCCATAGGTGACTATTTCTTCATATAACAGTTTTTCAAGGAAATAATTTTGTCATAATAATAATTTTATATTTTGCATAGAGAATAATATACAATTTGTAGGTACTAATCGTATCATTCTCAAGTGTACAAAAATTGTACACCAACAAAAGATAATTTTATAAATAATTATAAGGATAACACAATAATACAAGAAATTAAAATTTCTAACAAATATGATTACATTATTATCGGTCCAATAACGAAATATAATTTTTYATTTTTATTCAATCTCTAATTACATATTTGAAATGTTTGTTGACACGCTTTATAAAGTAATACAAGAAGGTTTGATATTTTATTTTTGTTCTAGAACATTAGTGAAATACTCATTATGGATCAATTAGGCAATCAACTTATTTTTTGTTATTATTAAAATTAAAATAAACAATAACCTTAAATTCTAAACCCCTAAAATTCTAACGTATGATTATTTTTTTGTTTTAATTTTAATAATAATAAAAATGAGGTGATTAGGAAATTAGTTCATGACTAGACTTACTTAAAATGAGCATTCTACTATTATTATAGAACAAAGAAAGAAAAAGAGAAGAAAAGAGAAAATTAATGAGTAAAAAAGAAAAAAAAATCAATACTCATTTAAATGAAAAGTGTTGTAATATGAGAAAGAAGAGGGAGGAGAAGCTTACGTAGAGGAAGAGGAGAAGTAGAGAGTATTGTAGATTGATTATTATTTAACTTTGATGTGAATCAAAGCCTCCCTATTTATAGATGTTAAACTCTATTTAGGATTTTAAAGGTAGGAAAGTCAGTCATCAATAATTATTTGCAACACTTCCCTTTGCATGGTTAATCTATACAATAGTTGCTTCCTAACAACTCATCTAGAAAAAATTTAGTTAAAAAAAAAAACCAAACTAAGAAAGAAAAAGAGTACGATTGAGAGCATTCTTGAGAAAAATAAAGTATTGTAAAAGGAGGGTAATTAAATAAAGGTAATTTAGTCTTTTAATTTTATAGTTTAGTTTATTTATGATATTTTTTAATACGTGTACAATAACCTTAAAAGAACAGATAAAAAGAAYGGAGAGAGTAATAAACTTTTAATGTTAGTTTGAAAATTAATGTTTATATTCATTATATTCTTTTTTTGAAAATGAAAGATGCTTATGATAATATGACTATTCATATAATGCTTAATTATAGCTAATGGATTGTGGTTAAACGATGAAACYTTAATAAACTATTCTTACCAATTGTATTTATTAGACAAATAAAATTTTCACTTCAATATTGAACTTGGGAAAATTGCATTTACGCCTTTTCTTGATTTTTCAAGAGCATTTTTGGAACTTCAACAAATGCATGGAGGAAAAGAAGAGAATCCTTCAATTTCCATAGAGCCATTGTGGTAATTTTCAAGAGTATTTAATTTGATAGAAGCATTTTCCTTCTTAGAAAGCATTTTCAAGAGTATAGAGCGGATTCATCATATGTAAGGAAGAGTATTATGGAGGGTAAGGAKTTACTTGTTAAGGGGTTGCGATGGAAGGTAGGGAGTGGTGAGGAGGTTGTATCTGGGGCCAGCACCTATACCCTATAGTGTTCAGCCCATTTCTAATAACCTGCTTCTGCCTAGGGATTTAAAAGTGAGTACCTCAATTTTGAGGCAGCATCAAATATGGAATAAGGGTGTTTTAGATGGGTTATATTTGTGTGGGGATGTGGAGGAAATTATGCAAATTCCTCTCCGCCAGGAGCTGTGTGAGGATACTATGATATGGCACTGTGAATCCAATGGTGTTTTTTCGGTTAAATCTGCCTATTGGATGGATATGGATTTCTTGGATCAATGTCGCAGTACTGATGYTATCTCGACCTCCTCTGCTGGTCCAATGGTTTCTTTCTGGACGAGATTATGGAGCTTGCAAATTCCTCCAAAAATTAGGGTCTTCATGTGGTGCCTATGCTTCGGAATTCTCCCTGTGCGTGAGAATTTACTGAAGAAGTTTTCTGTGGAGTGTGTTGCTTGCCCATTTTGCACCTTTGCACTAGAAACAGAAAATCACATTTTCTCTGAGTGTTCACATACAAGGAAGGTGTGCAAGTCAGCTGCTTTTCATATTGGGTGGGCTAAGAAGGGTGCAATTAGTGTGAGGGAGGTTATAGTTAATATTGTTATGAADAATAACATGTTTGCTGAGGATGATTTGCTGCTGATTATGGTTATCTTGTGGGCTGTCTGGCGGGCTAGGAATAGAAGAGTGTTCGAGAATGTGTTAGCAAGTGAGGAGGACACAGTAGCTTTTGCTCGAAACTAGCAGGTCGAGTATGGTGAGGTGATGCAGCGGCGTAGCTCGAATGTTTCAGCTGAAAAATGGGTGCCGTCACCAGTTGGTTTGAAGCTCAATTTAGATGGTGCTCGGACGAAGGAGAGGGCTCGTGGCACAGATATTGAGGCAGCTCTGGCAATGCGAATTTGGGATGCTGTTTGGTCTTGAACATGTTGAGTTGTTGGTTGTCGAAATGGATCTGCAGTTAGCGAGAAATCTAGAGCTAGACTTTCTTTACTCTGGAACGGGACTGCCTCACAGCTGTCCAGAAAATTCAGTGCGAAGATGAAAACTCGTCTGCGCTTGGCTTCATGGCTCAAAGGCTTAAATCAGAAGGTCAAGTTTTAGGGTGTAAGGGCTTTTCTTATTGTCCAAGAACATAATCAAGTGACTCACCTGTTAGGAAGAAAGCATGTAACCTTGATCATGAATGTGTTTGGAKGGGTAATGCACCATCTGATGTAATAATAGCTCCCCAGGGGGATTTGGCTGATGAACAAAATGCTAGCTTTGTTTTSCAGAGTTGTTCACTGCTTGGCCTTGTTTTTACCCTGGCTTTAACGCTACCTTGCAAAGCCTTATCTGAAAGAAGATATCATGTAAAACGTTTTCTGTATATATATGTATATATATACTTCTTTTTTTTTTTTGACAAAAAGGTATATGGTATACGTAATCAGAATTCAAGATTTAGGACATTGGCAAGTTCAACTTGCAGTTTGTCTTGTAGACAATGAGTCAGATCCTTGCCATTTCTTCTTGTCCTTCATCTAATCTGCTCCGTCATGGCTCCCAAACAGATTTCGCAAGACAAAATCTTTTATGCGAGTGTGATTCTGTCTTCGAAGCTACTCTGGTAAGAACTGATCTTGTCCTTCATCTGATTCCCGTGGCCGTCCTAAGAATTGGAGTGAAAGCCAGTGAATTTCATGGGAATTCGGTTCTTCATTACAGCACGAATTTGGGTAAAATACAACAAAAAATAGTGAAGAAAACGTACCCTTTTTGCCAAGATTGCCAATTTCTATTTAGACCGTGAAGTAGATTTGATTTCCAACTTACTGTTCTTGTCAAGGTTTGTTTCACGCTGACTGGAAGAGAAACAGTGCATGATTTGATTGAGAAAAGGATTTGATTTTGAAGAGGATATTAATATTAAATGACTTTTTATTTTTAAATAATAGTATTATTTTTTTATGAGAAAAAAAAAAATACTTCTTAAGGTTATCTTAGACGGCGATTATGACGGTCTTCTCTTCTCAAGGTCGCTTTAAAGCCTCGTTCTGCATGAAAAAGAAAGCGAAAAGGTGAGCAACTCTGCAAATCGGAGCTATTCTGATCAAATGCCAGCAAAATGCATGCCTTGATGTTGATGTGCTAGAGAACATTTTTCTCTGGGATACAGAAGGCCAGAGTTACCAATTTAACTTATCACTCCAAATGATCATGTCTACTGTAGAAGATCGCCGCCGTGATTCCTGAAAATCATCCTCTTTAAATCTGCATTTTGTAGAGCGAATGATTTTACTTTTCCTGCTGTACTACCTTCGTACGGAATAGTGGCCAGAATACCTTTTCACTTCAGGCTTAGGGTCTTCATGCTTGCAACAATGGTAGGGCCATCAAATGAGAGCATCGTGGAAGAGAGAAGAGAGATGATGGTTTAACCAAGACTTGGATACCAAATTCACAGAATTGCCCATTTTTTGAGTCCTTCAGTCCCCTCTGCTGATGGGCCTGTCCATCATCTCCCATCAGATGCTTTCTCCCCTGGAAATGAAAATCATTTTTGACTAAAAGTGAAGTTCAATGAGTGGAGATGTCCACCAAGAGATTGGAAAACATGGGTTGATCATATGCGTTCCTTACACCAATCTGTGTGGAAGCAAGCTGGAACTCATGATGTTATCATGGATTCCACATACATCATCCATCAAGATGAAGACCTGATTTTGGCGATTTCAGAGAGATGGTCTCCTCAGACGAACACTTTCTTGTTTCCTTGTGGAGGAACTCCAATTACACTGGAAGACATGATGGTGTTGGGTAGTTATTCTGTTTTGGGTAAGCCTGTTTTTTGCCCTGTTGAAACAGGAGAATGAAAGAAACCGAAACGAAATTACTATTGGCTGGATCAGAGATTTCAAATACCAAAGCAAAGAAGGCATGCCAATTTCTTTGGATGCGGAAATTCATTTCCAATGGGAGCGAAATCGAGCATGATGCATTTCTCTCGTTATGGCTATCGACGTTTATGTTTACAGTATCTACTGGCAATTCTATGCCGCAATATGTTTTGGCCATGGAAATTCATCTAGCTAAAGGTATTAAAGTTGCGGTTCCACCAGGAGTTCTTGCTAGCCTCTACACAGACCCGAGCAGGCTGAGAAAAGCTCTCGTGTCATCTATGTGGCCTGCAAGCAATAAACAAGAAGGTTATGTTTTGGAATACAACATCTCAGCCCCGGTTCAGTTAGTTCGAATTTGGGCACGGGAAAGGCTTCCTAGGTTGCAGCAGAAGCCCAACAATATCGGGCCTGAACAGCCAAGGTTTTCTAAATGGAGCGGCATAAGGAGCAAAATCACGGGTTATGTGAAGTTGATCATGGCTGATGTTGAGGACCATTTCAATTGGCAGGCMGCTTCTTGTCTCTCAGGATTTACAAAGAAAAGGAATGGCAGACTTTGGTTGCTTTTGGTACGGACGAAGAAGTAGAGCTAGTCATTCGGTGCCCGAGGGTAAGTGAGCTTGCTGGGATAGATGAAAATTGCATAGAAAGTACCTTCCGCATCGAGAAGCTAGACAGGATCAAGATCTTCCCGTCCATGTATCGCAAGCTAATGCAAATCAATTTGCAGCTTAGGAATATTACAATAGGCGAATTAGGCCTAGAAGGTTGTGTATTCCATCTTGCCCGATGGATTCAAATGTTACACTACGATATCTGTAATGGTGGAAAAAGTCTGTCTCTGCCGCTGAGGATGGTGATACCATGGCTGATTTATCTTACAAGCACGCTGCAAAAAGAATCAAGGCTTCACCATATAAGGGCATTTCGAAATGCTGCAAGTTACAAAAGATTTCTAATGAAGAAGTTGCTGAAATCAGCGGGGAAGGAACCGGACAATGATGAACTTGTTTCTCCTGGTCTTCCTCCCAAGTGCTAATACACAATGCACAAAAWAATGATCTAAAAAATGTGTTCTTGGGCAGAAKTTTATTTATATTAGAATTTGTATCTTGATGGAACCATGTTCTATGTTCATGCTTCATCTTCCAGATTAGGATTCACTTGCACACCACACCCCCCGGTGCACGAAAGCAAAGGAGATAGCAGATTTACAAAGGGCTGCAAGGAATCACAAAACCAAGATGTCTAGAATCTGAAACTAAATATTTCGGCTCATTTCATGACAAGATGATACTTCAGTAGGTCGTAGATTTCACTTCACATCCTGCCATCGATGTTAATGAACTTATATTTTAAGAAAATCGGCTCATTCAATTGATTGTATTGGTAGAAAGTGTTAATTTTTACATGTATGCCTCAGCGACAAGGACTTAAAAAGTTAGTTAGAAAGGTAAGGAAGCAGTTAGTTAAGAAATGATGTACTTATCGGTTTATTTCTATAATTAGAAAATTGAGTGCTCCCTCTAGGCTCTAGCCAAAGATGCGGAACGCATTGATTTTGGAGGGGGAGAAAAAGAACAAACATTGTGGAATTCTTCTCAGTTTCTTGAGAGACCAGAAAAGACTGGTTCTTTCGAGGACTAAAATTCTGTTTTCCTTAATTTGAGTTTCAAACTTAAATGTCATTCAGAATTAGGGTTCTGTTGTTAATCTTTGACAATTAATCACCTAATTATGTGCCAACGAGCAGGATCTCTTATAGTTGATTATCCCAAACTTCAATGATCTTGGAACCTAAATATGGTTGGCTGGCTGAGATAGCAGAAGGAAAAGATGAGCTGTTTCTCATGTTGTATGTCAGAAGAAAAGATTCAGAAAAGATCATTGAAAAAGAGTATTCAAGAATTCAAAAAAAGCATTCAGGAGCATCAGGATGCAAAGRCTATAGCCTCATTTGCTAATATTTCCTTCAAAACTGGTAATTCTTTCATCTCACGAAGATCTATTTTTGCCGTTTTCTGTTTCATACTTCTGTTCTATCTTTCTGTTTCCACCATCTTAAACCCATTAGTGATTCCAAAGACATCAAGAAACGTGAATTATCCGTTTGGTTTGGTTGTGAGGGAAACGTAGAAAAATTGATATAAAGGCTTCTGTTTTTCTTCTCCTTCTGTTCCCATTTTCCAATTCAGTTTATGTAATAAATGGAAAATTTCTATTCAGTTTATGTAATAAATGGAAAATTTCTATTAAGGTATCAATATTTCACCTTTTGCAGAACATTCTTTCTACACCTTATTGAAATTTGACATGCATATAATACAACAGAACCTTTCTGACAAAAATTGAAATTGAGCATTCCACGAAAATTTGATAAAAGTTYWCCTTCTGGAAAATGCTACMAGTACTTCTTCCCTTCTTTGCATTTAAGCCTTTTATATGTTCAAGGGTAACTCTGAAAAAATCATAAAATTCTTGAGATCTATGGTACCTTTCCATCAGATTGGACTCCATCTACTTGCTTTATGCATTCTTTTTCAACTCGTTTTTGGAATGGGAAATTCTCTGGTTCAAATTCTATCTAATGGTTGATTTTGTTTGTTTGAAATATTCCCAGGCTTCTAAAATTCTTTTTTGAGAAAATTTATAGATTTTTCTCTGCCTTCTCTTCGACCCTTTCCTTCTTTTGTTTTGTCGGGGGAGGGGATAGGCGAGATGCCGTTTTATCATAATCTAGTTTGCACATTAGCACTTTCGGAGAATGTTTGAGGTGGCCGAAGTTGATTGACCAACTAATTTTGCAGATAGCAGCAGGAGGAGGTATATAGTTGAAGAAATTGAAAAAATTGGCAAAGGGAATATCTCAGCTCAGATTTTCACATTCCGGGAGTTGTGTGTGGCAACCCAAAACTTCAATACTGATTCTTTGATCGGAGAAGGAGGTTTTGGTAGAGTATATAGAGGGCATATCCAAAGCAAAAATATAGTACTTCCGCAATCTTCCCCTCTTTTTAATGCACAATTTCTTGGTTCAATTTCAGAGTGATATAGATATGTTAACTTTGTTTTTCTTCCATTCTTGTTGTCCCTGTTGATGTTACTCAGAACGTTGCTGTCAAGCAATTGGACAGAAATGGTTTCCAAGGAAATAGAGAATTCCTTGTGGAGGTTCTGATGCTGAGTCTACTTCATCATCCTAACCTCGTCAACTTGGTAGGATACTGCTGTGATGGTGAACAAAGGGTATTAGTTTACGAGTACATGCCCAATGGTTCACTAGAAGATCACCTTCTCGGTATGTCAGATCAACTCTCTTTTTTTCAGTTTCAGATTTTCAAGGTATCCCATCAAATTTTAAGAGTTTCTACAAGATCCTAGTGCTGAATACGTCTGAAACTGTGTCATATTATCTAAGATATGCTGGCTACAAAAATTGTTTTTCAGATATAGGTCAGGACAAAAAGCCCCTTGACTGGAGTACTAGGATGAAAATTGCTGAAGGAGCAGCAAGAGGGCTTGAATACTTACACGAAACAGCCAATCCTCCAGTTATATATCGTGATTTTAAAGCATCAAACATACTTTTAGATGAAAATTATAACCCAAAACTCTCTGATTTTGGCCTTGCCAAGTTAGGTCCAACCGGTGATAAGAGCCATGTGTCTACCAGAGTTATGGGAACATATGGCTACTGCGCACCTGAATATGCTTTAACAGGTCAATTGACAACAAAATCAGATGTATATAGCTTTGGAGTAGTGTTTTTGGAAATCATCACAGGAAGGAGAGTGATTGACAATTCAAGACCAAGTGAAGAAAAAAACCTGATTGAGTGGGTAAGTTTCAAGATCCAAAGCTGCCATTTTGTGTTTGAGATGCTCCGAATTAAGTACCACAGTTTTTGTAGCAATATTCAAACTGACATGCTGATGCTGCAAATTGGCAGGCACAACCTTTGTTCAAAGACAAGGGGAAGTTTCATTTGATGGCAGATCCTTTGCTAGAAGGAGACTATCCCTTGAAGGCTTTATACCAAGCTCTTGCTGTTGCAGCAATGTGTCTCCAAGAGGAAGCCTCGACTAGACCTTTGATAAGTGATGTAGTGACTGCTTTGGAGTATCTATCAGTAGACAAAAACAATGATGGGGGTGGGGAAGATTCAATAGAAGGTATCCAAGAAGAAGACAATGTAGAAAATGATGGGCATTGAGAGATCATTTGATGATTCTTGAAAACTCAACAGTACCAAAGCTTGCTCCTCATTTTATTCAATTCGAGAATGACTTCTGCTTTTCTTGTTTGCTTTCCAAGAACAAAATGTAATGATTACTGTGGTGGATTTCCTTTTTTTGTTTTTCTTTCTTTTATGGTTTTATAAATATAGCCTAGTCATTGCAATTCAAATCTTTATGTCATAATTTTCTTTGACAAAGTCTGCTAGATAATACTCATTGAGAGGCAGAAACATCAAGTTCAATTAAAAGAACTTGGAATGAGAAAAAATAAATGAGGATTTCATTTGCCTCCAAGATTTACACAAAAGCATGAAGARGTCATAGGAAAAATGCTTATAAAAAAATCTTATGGTAAAGGTTGATAAGATATAAAACATAATATTTCATTCTTTTTTATGTGTGTCACAATACGGTTTTCTTTTTTTTCAACTTATCTTTTTTTATGCATATAATTAATTTCATCATTTTTCAAAAAAAAGGATAAAAATGTCATTCTTATAATGATTTTAAACTAATTTATCCTTTACATGGTATGTGTATTTTAATTTATCACAGCACATCTTAAAAAAATAGAGGGAGTTGAATTTTTCTTTTCATGAATTTTAGAAAATTTAAGGTTTTGAAGCCACAGTTTCTTGCATAATGCAAGATATGTGTCACAAGAAAGCCAAAGTACCACAGATTAAAGCCCAAATTGCTCTAACAATAATATTATTGAGCTAATAATTAATGCATCAATTACTAAATTTACTATCTAAGATATTTAGAAATCGAAATTGAAGTATAAAAATAAATTTTACCCTAAAAGAGTCGATTGAAATAGAAGCGGAGACGTTTCTTGCGCTTTTCTGCTTGGTTATCAACGTCTCTTGCTAATACAATCAGCAAAGCGACCGATAATTGCCACCCGCAAAAAGTTGTCCAATTGTCTTCTTCTTCCTCCAAACGACAGCTGAATTTAGAGTGGAGGGTTTTTCCTTAATTTAAGGTTAAACCCTGTTTAAGTCAGCTTTCTTGCAAGAAAACCTTCCCTGCCCCGTCCCTGAGCCCCCTTTCTCTCTGTCTCTCTCATTCACGATATGGGTTCTGTTCTACTTCTGAGAGCTCACTCAGAATAAATCTCACTACTTGCAGAAAAAGCACAGGTGTGACCGTTCTAAAACCCTATCTTTACAGCGCCACTTTACCTACAAGAGGGGGAAAAGATAAAAGAAAGACAGTATATAAACTCTGAAAGAGAGAAAAATAAATCAAGACGGCTGCTTCTTCTAGTAGAATTAGTGGCATTAGCCATAAGCTAGGCAGAGTTGCAGAGGCTATGGCCGCAATGGGGTTCTCTGCTCAGACGTCCCCTTTTAAAACTTCTTCTTTTGCTTCTCCTTACTGGTTTTGCTATTCATGTCCTCACACGTCTTCAAAGTCTCGGTCYTTCTGGGCTGTCTCAAGAAAAGCCCTTCGCAGGTGCATTTCTTTATTCGGACTATAAACACAATTTTGTCTATTCTTTTTGCTGTCTCAAGACGTTTTCCCAGTCTCCTTTGTTTGCTCTCCAGAGAAAAAAAAAAAAAAAAATTCTGTGTTTAGATTTTTTGTTTGTTTATGTAAAATTTTTAAAATTTAGTCAAGGTGATAACAATTGGAATTTGTTGGGGGGAAGCAACCGAAATAATATTTTCTTGATTTAGTTGTCTTGATTTATTAAGCAAGCATTTGACTTTTTACTTTGAAATTCTATATAATTTTGTACTCCTTATATATTTGGGAAAGTGGGCAATTAGTGCAGCTGGTCCAAGTGACTGACATGGTATAATATGGTTTGAGAAGCAATCGTAAGTAGCTCTAAATCATGCTATGTATCACCTTGGGGAAAGTATGGAAGATAGATTTATTGGCCTRTCTATGTCTTTGTGGCTTGGCCTGATTGGAATATATTTTTCTAAAAGTTCTGTGGATTCACAGTTAGGACAGCAAGTAGAATGAGGAACTGCCGAGAAAAAAGCTCGACCGCAATTTAGTTATTTTGTAGCCAGAAGTGATGAAAACTGAGAAAAAACTCTCTATTTCATTGTAATGCATGTAAACCATTTCTTTTTCTTTTCACAAAATTTTACGAAATGGACTGTCAAGTATTGCTTTGATGGTGTCAGTTCGGAGATTTTATGGGTGGGAATTTGATCATCTGAACAACTGCATTGAGGTCATTGATAATGCAAAGGCTTGAAATATCCTGAAGTGAATACAAATGCTAAGAGTTTCCTACCAATTACTTGACTTTTCTGCTGTTCTCCCCTTCTATGCATATCCAATTTGCAGGCGTGAATATTGTGATGCTCTGGCTACCTGTGTTCCCATCTTTATGCGAAACTTGCATCAGGGAATGGTGGAAACTAAGTCGCATGCATTTATGCATACAACTGAGTATGTTCAGGATTATGAGACATGGGATACAGAGACTGAAATGTTTAAGAAAGAGAAGGAAGATTATAATAGTAGAAAACATTTAACTAGCTTCCCAAAAGATGGAAGTGAATACCAAACTTACCAACGGGTTATAAACCATGACTTAATGCGCCAGCAGACTTCTAGTTCATCTCACCTGGACCGCGGACATACTGGTTCAGCTTGTTCTTTGCGAGATCGTATCTCAGCTGATGCTGGTAATCAGGAAATGTGGAGAGCAGTTGCATTAGACCGTAAAAATTCTAGAAATCCAAATCCCCAAGGCAGACCTTTTGATACATCAACCTGTCAACAAAAGAAATATGTTCCAAATGTTGGACGATAYGGAGGTCCAGGTTACAGTAATGGACTGAGATCCAAATGTATAATTTCGAAGAGTAGTAGTAATCCATTACCGCTGGTCGAAAAATCACTTCAGAAAGGTGCCCTGCCTAATGGGTACTTGCAAGGGAGGAGCCTGCCAGGACAGGATACTATATGCTCGCCAGAAAGGAGTCTATTAGGAGAGGAAAATATGTGCTATAGTGGGGATGAAGATGATGTGGAAAGTGAAATTGGAAGGGATCCCATTCCTTCGAAGTCTGTAGGAATTGAGGTTAAAAGAGGTAAAGAGCAAGCAGAAAAGGGTCTTGGTGTTGTTTATGACAAGGTTCTCATAGTAGACAATATCTCTACTGCTGATGCTGTAGTCTCTAAGCTGACAAATCAATACAAACATTTCGTGCATGCGTGCGACACAGAGGTACAGGTTCTACTTGAGTTGCACTTAACTTTATTAAGTATTAGATATTGGTTAAACAGAACCAGTCATTTTTAGTTAGTTTCTCTCCCTATTTCTTTGGATTTATTTTCAGCTGATTTTATTTATATGCTCATTGGTATAGGTTGCAAAGATTGATGTTAAGCAGGAGACACCTGTTGATCATGGAGAAATAATATGCTTCAGTATCTATTCTGGTCCAGAAGCTGATTTTGGCAATGGCAAGTCTTGCATCTGGGTAGATGTGCTAAATGGTGGTGGAAAGGATCTTTTGGCAAGGTTTGGACCATTCTTTAAGGACCCAGCCATCCAGAAGGTAAGACCTTTTTTCTTGTGTCATTGTTGGTGCAAATCTTTCTTTTTCATGCCGTGAGTGGAAAATCATTACCTTTTCCTCAATGCAGGTGTGGCACAACTATAGCTTTGATGTCCATGTGATTGAAAATTATGGGCTTTTTAAAGTTGCTGGTTTCCATGCTGATACAATGCATATGGCTCGATTGTGGAATTCATCCAGAAGAACGGAAGGAGGATATTCTCTGGAATCACTTACTAGTGATCGTTCTATCATGTCTGACGTCAAGCTCTCCTCTGGTGAAGAACTGATTGGTAAAGTGTCTATGAAAACAATCTTTGGACAGAAGAAGGTGAAGAAAGATGGATCTGAGGGCAAAGTCACCACCATGCCTTCTGTTGAACAACTGCAAACTGAAAAGCGCAAGTTATGGATTGGGTATTCTGCATTAGACTCAATGAGCACACTGAGGCTTTATCAGAGTCTGAAAAGTAAACTCTCTAAAATGGAGTGGAAGCTGGATGGAGTTAAAAAGGGTAACATGTTTGACTTTTATGAGGAATATTGGCGTCCATTTGGTGAGCTTCTTGTGAGAATGGAAACTGAGGGAATGCTGGTTGATCGCGCGTATCTTGCTGAGATTGAGAAAGTAGCAAAAGCTGAGCAACAGATTGCTGCTGATAGATTTCGGAACTGGGCATCAAAGTACTGCCCTGATGCTAAGTATATGAATGTGGGAAGTGATTCACAGTTGCGCTTGCTCTTTTTTGGCGGCATTCAAAACAGGTATTAATTTTAACTTCATGGGTCCCGAATACTTATTTGAAAGGTCAATTTGAAGAATTGACTGCTGTTCCTCTTCAGTTACCTCTTAACCTGATAAACTTTGAAACTGCGCAAGTGAATTGGTTTGTCTGCTCGAGAAATAATGTCTATTTAGAGTATGTGAAATTATGAATACTATGTGTATACTTTGCATGTGCATATGAAGATAGACTGCATATTGTGTTTGTGTAGTGTGCGTGTGAAAGTGGGTATTCTGTGTGTGTCTGTGTATGTTATCTTTACAAAAACGTAGGAAAGTAGAACACACAACCCACATATATTATATATTATAATATATGATATAAATTAGTATTCTAGCAAATTCTTTGGAATTGGATTTCAAATTCTGAATTTTGGATATGGAGTTAGATTTATAGAACTGAGGCTCTTGAAGTCTAAAGCTCAGAATGAAATGCAACGTCAGTGTAAGAACTATCTGGAGACTTGTCAACATTGAGATGCCCCTCAGCTTCCCCATATACTTGCACAGGGACCATCCAAAAAAGAATTCATGTCTTTTAAGAGGTGATGTTTTATTGCTTGCTAGAAAAATCTACGGGGATCATTGATTTAAAGAAGACCAAGTCCCTGGTAGTTTTGCCTTCTCTCATTTTAGTTTTTCTTTTTCTTTTTGAAGTTTCTACTCTTTGGGTAGTGGTTTTAATGCTTGAAATTGACATTTTAAAGTTTGTTCATTCCCTTGCATCACAGAAAGGATGCTAATAAGCTTCTCGAAGAAGAGAAGGAAGTTAAAGTCCTCAACATCGACAAGGTGATTGAAGAAGGGAAAAAAGTTCCAAAAAAATTCCGTACAATTACACTGCRCAGAATTTTTGATGAACCATTGAAGACTGATATGTACACGGTAAGTGGTTGGCCCTCTGTTAGTGGATATGCTTTGAAGGCTCTTGCTAGGAGGCTTTCAGGGGAGGAAGGTGGTGAGGATCCAGAAATGTCAGTTAATTCCCCAGTTGGAGGCAAGCAGGGAATTGAGRCTGGCCAGGCAATTTCTGCTTTATGTGAAGTTTGCTCAATGGACTCTTTAATATCTAATTTCATCCTCCCCTTGCAGGTTAGTTGTGCTACCCTTCGAGGTTTTGCAATATAACTCCTCATGCTTCTTCGTACTTCTTTTTCCTTCCCCCCCCCCCCCCCTTTTTTTGGGGGGTGGGGGGGTGGTGGAGGGTGAGGGGTTGGGTATTTGAAGTGGCAATTACAGTTGTTTAGTTGTTCTGCAGGTTTTGGTCACCTTCAGAGCCAACTCAGCTTACAGGCTTTAAAATTGATAAATAGTTTTGAGTATTTTTTGCAAGCAAAATTCTAGAAACATTGCTTGATCATGTTGCTTGTATACAGACTATTGACTAGAAACTCTAGCCAACAAGTTTTATCAATTGAAAATGCATATAGCGTTTTATTTATTTGACTTTCCTGCACATAAATGAACATGTGTCAGGACTTCTTCTCCGTCCCTTCAATATTTATATGTTTGGGATAATCAGAAAGTACAACTGGAATTTTTTGAGCTTGCTATATCTCCACTAGGAATGGTAATATCAATACTAATAGTAAATCCATTTCATACTCTGAGAATTGCTGGGAGTTGTTACTCTTTCTTAAGCATAGCTAAAAAGGGGGAAAAAAGGTCCAGAAAGAGATCTACTTTTGGATTGATTTTGTTGAACTTACATTCATGAAATTGACAAGTATTAAAATTTTAAGATCTAGTAGTTTTCTTTGTTTTCCAGGGCAGTCATATAGCAGGAAATAATGGGCGTATTCATTGTTCATTAAATATTAACACAGAAACTGGGCGCTTGTCAGCAAGGAGGCCAAATTTGCAGGTTTGTAATATACGTTTCTGATCCTCTCAAGCTAGCTTGGGAAGGTATGATGGTCTGTTTTTAATCTTTGCTGCTGCATGGTGTTCCAATTTCGGCCTCATACCACTTAAATACCAACAATTAGTTTTTTCACTGAAGAATCCTACTTTAAATAAATATCAAGAACTTGAGTTTAGGGTTCCACAGTTATTATGACTGTCTGCAGTTCTGAAGTTCTTCTCAGATGTATGCCTTATAACTTATTATCCCTGTGTACTTGCCATGGAAGTGAAACCAGTAGCCCATGTGACAGCCTAAGTTCCTTCACAGATTGTAGGCTGTTTTGTGTAGTTTTAAGTCCGAGTCCTTCTCAACTTGCAATATTGAGAGAGTTGTATTCTCTGCCATTTGCATTCAACCAAAGCTTAGGAAGTTCAACTCTTTTAATTCTATGTTCAACAGAATCAGCCTGCTTTAGAGAAAGACAGATACAAGATTCGTCAAGCATTTGTAGCTGCACCTGGGAACTCGTTGATTGTTGCTGATTACGGACAGGTAAAAGACTTTGGGTGCAGATGATATTTTATCTTGGTCTGATAATAAAGTTAGTCATTTGTTGGAATTTTGTTGTTTTATTGAACATATCTTTATCATCAGTTGGAACTTAGGATTCTTGCACATCTTGCTAACTGTAAGAGCATGTTGGATGCTTTCAAAGCGGGAGGAGACTTCCATTCCAGGACAGCTATGAACATGTATCCACATATTCGTGAAGCCATTGAACAAAWGCAYGTGCTTCTTGAGTGGCATCCTCAACCTGGTGAAGATAAGCCTCCAGTTCCTTTACTAAAGGTAAAGCATGTAGTAAGTAAGAAACTAACTGTAATAATTGTTTAATGTCGGCCTACTTTTACTTGTTCATTCCCATTAATTGGAAGCAACAATGTCATTTATTATATGACAATTGCAGCATAAAAGATGATGAATCTTTGATCCAATCTAGAGCAAGTATTCGAATTGGTGTTATTCAAGCTTGGACTAGGTAGTCAAGTTGTGTTTGCTGTTGATGATTTTGAAGGACGCAAACATATACTTTTACAAYAAAAATTTTAGAAATACTGGACATCGAGTTGTTTCATCATGCTCTCCAGTGAAAGGTTCATTGACAAGTGATGACTGCAAAATAGTCAAAAAGAATCTCTCTTTTATGAAGATGTTATTTAATTTGAAAGTTAGTTTAAAAATACATATGATAATTGGACTTTATTGAATACATGTAATTGATGATAATATATCTGATAACCCAGATTGAGTGACCTGCATTCTGAAGTGTTTAGCTAGAGGCTTGCAGCTACAATACAATGGATGATAGACATTCATGCATTATTAAATGCTTTTGTTATTCCCTCATATATACCAGAATGTAATAATACAATTTCTTTTTTCCAGGATGCTTTTGCTTCTGAAAGAAGGAAAGCTAAGATGCTTAACTTTTCCATTGCTTACGGGAAGACAGCTATGGGGTTGGCCCGTGATTGGARGGTCTGTTTGCTATGATAAATGAATTCCTTATTTCCATTTAAATAAACTTTGATCAATTAGGCCTCTGTTGCTATCTGGATTATCAGGTCTCTGTGGAGGAAGCAAGGAATACAGTTAATCTATGGTACAGTGACAGAAAAGAAGTTCTGTCTTGGCAAGAAAAGCGTAAAGCCGAAGCTCGGGAAAAGAAATGTGTTCACACGTTGCTTGGAAGGGCACGTAGATTTCCTTCACAAGAAAGTGCTACTGCAATGCAGAGAGGTCATATTGAACGTGCTGCCATCAATACACCAGTGCAGGTTTCTGATTTTACCTGAATTTTCTGAATTCCAGCCCTTCCTCTATTATTTGCTTACAGGGTTAATGGGCTTTCATGTCTAACTGGGGTATCTCTTTCATGGTTACGGATTTTGGAAATAATTTGCATCAAAGAGGGTTGATGAGCAAACTATGTCACTGAGATATAGGAAATTGTTAATTTTCTTTAACTTTGGTGTGGTTATGTTGGTAGGCCATTGTATTGCAATGTTTGAACTGATTTTCAGAATAGAAAAGCAGAATAGCAGAATAAATGGGTATCCAATTGTTATACTTGATGATTAGCCTATATTTTCCTAAATTTCTGCACATTGTTTATTTGTCAATAGAAGTATAAATTCCRATGAAATGCTTTTCTRTATWCACTAAAGAAATCCTTAAAATATTACCGACCTTGTCATGAAAAAATTGGATAGTTTTTAAACAGAAAATGATAATATCTATGAATTATGTTAAATAGAAAGATTAGTCCCTGTAAGAATAGAACTGATAAATTAAATAATCATCATAGTTACACTTATATCAAGTATCCGCACCACAATGTTTAGGATTATGGACTAAAATCCATACCACATACACCAAGAAGCTTCTCCTCAGCTTCTAGGATTACAAGAAAACGATAAAACCAAAAGATTCTCCCCAATTCAATTTCCAAGCTGTTGGTAGTTGAAGGGTGGTATAGTACTCTTGAGGGTGAAATGGAGTTTTATATCATCTTAGTAATTTCTAATTAAAGGGGGGAAATGAATACCGTCTTATTGCACAGTCTTCCAAATTAAGCGTATAGAATGCACATAGTAAGACCATTTTGGAAATCATGTAATGGGAATTTCCAAGTTAACTTTATGAAATTCAATCCACAATGTCATCACTTTTTTACAACTAAATAACATTGACAACATTATTCATAATGTTGCATCATTGCATCCACGATGTTATCACTCAATATTCTCATGTTTATAGAGGCAAACGTTATTGGTATGACATTTTGAAATCTTGCATGTTCCCACTATTTGGGATACTTGGTACTATCTATCTTAATTTGAGGTGGTATCTTATTTAACTTATTTTTAATGTGGGCGATAACATCAGGGAAGTGCAGCAGATGTTGCAATGTGYGCCATGTTGGAAATATCAAGGAACACACGTCTAAAGGAACTTGGGTGGAAGTTGCTTTTGCAGGTTAATTTCACCCATCAAATTACTCCTTTTACCATTTATTGTTCCTTCAAGACATGTAGTCATTTAATCGCTATCAGTAATGCCTTTTACCAAACTTAAATCGGTTGAGACCTTGCCTTTTCAGTTTTTGTTCAGTAACTATTTGGAAAGCAATTTCTTCAAAGTTGAGACTTCTTTAAATATATCTATGATTATCCAAGTCTTTACAGAAAACCACAAAAGGCACAATTTTCATGCATTTCAGGRTAGTTATCTTAACTATTTCACATAACGAGAGAGGCCTTTTCATTTACAACGGTTTACTTGTGATATTGCTGAATGGAATACTGATTTCAGTCTAGACATTCTCTAAACTTCGAATGGTTAGAATTGTCTACGCTGCAAGTAAATGGGCGTGCTTTCTTTCAAAATACTTTGTGCTTGGTTGCTATCTAGCCAACTAAGTGGTTTTCTTCTGAACAGGTCCATGATGAAGTAATACTGGAAGGGCCAACAGATTCAGCTGAGATAGCAARGGCTATAGTGGTCGAGTGCATGTCCAGACCATTTAATGGAAAGAATATACTTAAAGTCGATCTATCTGTTGATGCCAAGTTTGCACAGAATTGGTATGCTGCCAAGTAGATAAGGTTTCCCATGTCAGTCTTGCATCCGGTTCCGACTTTGGATTRAATGAAATCTGTTCAACATGGCTCCAACTTGTCGTAGAGGATCATATCTGACTTACACAAGTATTCCCTCAGATTGTCAAAGTGGCGATTCCTGTTTASCTGAATCTGTATGAAAGTTTTGTGTGCCTCTGCAGCATTTGGATTTCCATGGAAGAACAAAAGCCTGCTGCTGCAGATTCGATGCTAGTTTCTTTCTCATTTGGTTTTTCCTTGGTAGCCCTGCTACCTATGGAGGACGGGAAAGGCGAAGGGGAAGATGGAGCTGCTTTGAACCTGGGCAGTGCTTTGTGGGTAAATAGCCATCACATCGTACAGTCCCTTGTGATTCTTTCTGTCGTCTAGCCTCTATACATTTTGTTACGTGTCTCTGGATGAGCAATTCGCTTTTCTGCCCCTTAACATACTAAGATCTTTGTGAGTCGGAAAGATGTAATCAAGCATTCTATTCCCACTTGCCAAGGTTGTACGTGTTTGATAATTTACAGATGAGAAAAGATCCCAAGTTTGGGTCCAATCTTGAGTTCTAGAGGATAAAACAGGGTAAGCAGAGCTTTCCTAAAACAATGAAGAAAAATGGAATCTCCTTTGATGAAATTTCTTTATCTAATAAAACATCAACCAATGCAAACAAGCTTTGACAGTAATCATGCATGAAAAAACGCCAGTTTCCTTGAATGGCAAATACAGAGTTTTTGTACTGTATCAATAACCGCAAAATAAGATGCATCAATGTTCACAATTTGTTGAAGGCATATATATATATATATATATCACCAAGAAGCTATACCACAAAACTATTTTTCCAACTGTTTCAAGTCAATTTCCCAGACTGATGCTAAATGAAATAGAAGTTGGTCTGGTGTAGCACCTTCCCAATCCTCAGGTACATCAATAGTCGAAGTAGCTTCGTGCAAATTCAACAGAATTTCTCTTTTCACTTCCATAGGAATGCACAGGACGTCAGGCCCATTTTCTGCTGAAATTTCCCCCAACTAATTGCAGAAGCAAAATGAAATGATTCACTACATGTTTCTATTGATTAAGGCCAGAACAAAATTTTCAAATTGACGACATAAGAAAGGCCCTACTACATGTTTGAGAGTTATTTAGCAAGAGAAAAGCATTTCAAGTAAAGCTGAAAAATCAGGGCATTAGTGAACAAAAGTGTTACCTGTTGGACCCATGATAAGCTGATGTCGTATAAGTTCTGCTCCAGTAGAAATTGTGMAATGGCATGTAAAACCTCAATAGCTACCTCATTTGAGAGTTGGTCACATACAGGACCTGATCTGTCCATTAACTTTACAAGCAAATGATCGTCCCCAGTGGACAAAACTTCAGTAAAAGCTGCATCAACATCACCAACATGAAGTGCATCCATTGCATTGCTCCAAGCAGTCCAGACAGGGTCCCTGTCTTGCATGACATCATCCCCTAAAGCTTCAGCAGTCAATTCTGGCATTGCTACTCTTGCACTTCGAGCAGCTCCACCGTCTTCACCCGCCACCCGGATTGCTTCCAGGGTTGCTTCATCCTTTGAAGCTTGCCAGACACTTCTAGCAGAAGGTCCCTCACCGAACCTAACGGGCCCAGCTCCTCTATCCCAAGCTCTCCTGCTGCCAACCTGATCAGCCTCATCCGATTTAGGAGACCTACCATCAACAGGAACACCACCCAAAGCTCTCCTAGAACCTATTTGTGAATGTTTGCCATATGCTTGAAAATCCCAAGCTTCAGGAGCATCAGATCTCCAAGGAGGGCCTCTTCCCCTTATACCTGAAGGTCTACCATCAGAAGGTGCATACCTCTCTCCAAAGGGAATCCGTCCATCACTTCCACTCCCTATCTTGGCACTAGAATAGTCAGAGAAACCATTGTACTTACCCATGGTCCTAGAAGAACCATCAAATCCACCCATGAAACTAGTACCTCTTCGACCTGCTGATATTGACAAATCTCGTGCCATGTCTTCAACAACTCTCTCAAGGCCTCTTACTCTGTTCTCAAGAGTCACCATGCTTTCATGAGACCCACCCATGAAATCCTACAATAGGAGAAAGAGATTAAAAAAGTTGCATATCCAGGCTGATATTCTTAAAATGGACTGCGACACAGCAAACCTGCAGCATGTTCATGAGATGAGCCTGTTGCCTCTCCAGCTGTAGCAATTGCCTCTGAATAGCCAGCCAATTTCCTTTACTATTTCCAAAACCTTCAGATTGACCACCATTTTTGGAGAATCCCATATAAGTGCTGGATATATCTCTTTGGATTAGATAACTCCTATCATCGGTATCTCGTTCCCTACAACTGTTACCACCAGTTCCTTTGTCTATATTATGGTATCTAAAATCAAGAGATCCATCATCTTGCTGAATGCCACTCCTTATCCTTTGCCTTAAATCTCTGTTGCTTGGCTCAGACTCTTCCTCGTTCCGCATATTTGAAGAATTTGGGCAAYGACGAGGGACAACCACTTCTACAGGCAAATCACCTGAACCCCTTGTTTCAAGTTTCTGGAAGAATTCCGGGTTTAATTCTTTATCAGTCAATGCTGGTGCTTTCTTCCTTAATTTTTCCACAGCTTTGTCCATAATGTTGTTACCTTTGGCTCTCAAATATTGTTCAGAAAAAGATGAACTATTCGATGGATCGTTCAACACTGTCTCATTTCTTCTCTCATCATGATCTGGAAGTTCCCTTTTTTCAGTCAAGTCAGCTGCTTCAGAAGTTTCACCAACTGAAAAGGTTAATGTCAGAAAACAGTAAGAACTTGGAGAAACAATGAAGGGAAAATGGAAATTCAAGCACTAAGAATATTATTCACCTAGGGATGAAGCTTTATTGTCATCTGAAGCTCCATCTTCTTTTCCTGCAATTTTCTTCCACATCTGTAAGGCTTCATTCACGCTGTCTCTGACAGGTTTGATCTGGAACAAAGGAGGAACGACACTAATGTTGTTATATCAAGTTATCCATACGGAACTGCACCTCTTTCAAAAATATGAGCTAGCCATGGAGATTTCACCTATTGAAAATCACATATCTATGATAATGTTTTTAAGTCTTAAGAACTTAAAGACTCCAAAGGATAAGTGTTAAAAAGATAAGAAGCATAGAAGAAATTCCTCATAAAGGATTCTGTTGGCAAAAATATCAGATGAAAATAGCACCAAGTAAACATGCGAGCAGAGTAAACTGAAGAAAAGGCATTTGGTGATGATGTGGTAGTGGTGATTTCCAATCCCCAGAAGATGAACTTTGAAAGTCTTGTATTGTCTCACTCAAAGTTCTCTGTCTAAGAATAAGGGATTTCATAACTAAACCTTAAGTAGCAAATCATTAGCTCTAAGAAGAAAAGACAGGTAAATAAATAGAGAAAGCTTACAATTATAAAATGAGTTGAATGTGTGTGCTTGCTGGTGTTTGATGCATTTATTAAATTGTTTACTTCTCAGTGGCTCCATATCAGAAATCAATAACACTTCAACAAGACACAGATATAAGCTTACACAACACAGAAATCCAATCAAATCATGTTCCAGTTATAGGGTTTAAAAAATAATACCTTGTCAAACCGACAAGCTTCTAACACAGTCAGTGTCGAACTAGCTCCATCTGTTACCAAGTTACTTGAGTGCAATGCCAAAGCTCTTAGGGTGTCAGCTGCAGCCTTACGAGTTGCCCAGTCAGAGCTGCTAAGGCAGTCATGAATGCTTAGCATCAATGAGTCGAGGCTTTGAGGTGCAATGGCTCCTACCTGCAAGTTGTACATAATAATTCGTGCAATTATATTTTTAACAAACATGATTCTTATATGACCCTAGATACCAACAAATAGCCAGTAACTTTAGCTGAAGAAGTGAACATATATGCTCAGGCTTCTCCATTAGATCACTGCTCATGCCCAATTATAGTCAAAAGCAAAACAAAAGATGAAGCCGACACTTCATACAAACCAATAATACCCATCTACATAGTACATTCACACAAGTAATGAAGAATTAGAATTTCTTGCAGAACCAAAACAAAAATTAAAAAATTGGCAGCCAACAAATTCGTTGTTGTCTCCTAAAAGCTAATGTAATCATACAACAACAGAGGATATCCCAAATGTATACTGCTTGTAATGTTCACTTGTTCAAATCTGTGGCGGTAAAAGGCGAGGTTTAACTCTTCCCGGACGATATGAGGAAATGTGATGCCACTAGACAATATCTCATAGTAATGGTTTTTGACCTAGAAATAAACCACAAAACTTCTACTAATGCATCAAATTCCTACTMCAACAAGTGAAGTTCTCACACAAAATTCCAAATGTACTGCTACACATTTCACAAATAAATCACCAAATATCATAACTAATTCAACAAAACGAAATGCCAAATGTAAATTAACAGAATAAGCACCAAAAACAATTACAGCTACAAACTCTTGGGAAAAGCATTAAAACTTGGCGAACCTGGGATAAACTCGAGGCAACTGGCAACAACGACGCCTTTGCTATGAAATTTGGACTATTAAGATACTTGCAAATCCTCGGGCACAGCTTCTGAAAAGCCATGGTATGCGGGTCTTTAGCAGATTCCACCATCTTAGCCATACACATTGCTGCCCCGCTTTGAACAGTCTTATTATTCTCACCCATTGCCTCGAACAATGGCTTCACAAACAGAGAAACCACCGAATTTAACCCCGCAGTATGATCAGCAGCAGCTTCCCCTTTCAAATACAGAGACGACAAGGATCCAATGGAATCACGACATGCATCCCTAACAGCAGAATCCGAGTCTTTTAACCTTYTCACAATGTGGGCTATGATTTTCGTCAAGTGGGTCGCGGCGGAATCGCTATGGGCTGCACAGAGGACAGCGAGGAGGCGGAGAGATTCTTTTTTCACAGCAGGTTTAGGGTCATTGATGGCGTCGTATAGGCAATTGAGAAGCATTGATACACCGTCATTKGAGAGTGTCTGAATGATCTTCTCAAGGTCTTCAACGGCGATTTGGTGGGTGTCTCTATCAGATAACTTAGAAAGCGAGGTGAGAATTCTTTGCTTAAGCTCAATCATCGCCAGATGGGAAGAAAGTGAAGAAGAGGATCTTGAAGTGTTTGTTTGAGTGGATTGGTTTGGGGGTTTTGTGGGTTTTGAAGATTTGTGTCCTTGTGAAGAAGTACTCATTGTCGAAAAATATCAAGAAACAAAATTGGTATAACAATGTGGAGGAAAATAAGATTTGAACAGTAACGAGAGACAGATGAAGTAAGAATTGAGAAATGTGAATGCTACGGTTGAGAAAATGTGAACTTTGAACTCATTGCTAGTGACTGATATAATGTCTGCAAGATTTTCGKGAGAAAGAGAGAGAGACAGGGAAATGAARTGAAGTGAAGTGAAATGGAAGAAAGAAATCGAGGGAGCGAGAGGGAGTTGATTAGAAAGGAAAATGAGATCTGAGATTGTATTTTTTTTAAGCTCTAAGTTATTCTAATTTGAGGATCTGATTTCATTGAWAGACTAATCAGTTTGGTGCCTAGATTTGAATTATCATGCGAGCCAAGTACTCAGGTTTGCCCAAAGGGTCGAGGAAGAAATCCGAATCCTCGAGACTAGCAGCTTCAATCTGTGTGGCTCTCGTCTGGGTTACCGAATAGGAAAAGAAAAACCATCTTATGTCAAACTCTTGACAGGGATAGTTGGRGCCTCTTATGTGTCAATATGGGAATTGAAACTTGGGACGAGTATACCCAACTATGCAATTCAAGAGGACCATGGTCYGATATTTTGTATCTCTTGGAGAGATTCAGTGGCAATGGATTGGACAACCTACCTGGAGGGGGTGGCAGGGATGGCAAAAGGGTCCTTGCCTGAGAAATTACCGCCCTGTGGATCAGCCCATTGGACTATTGGCACCTACATCAATTAGTTTAGTTATATCAATCTGAACATTTTTGTGGAGTGTGACCGAGCTAGATTGATGAGAACATCCATGGAAGCTCAGCTTGAAATATTTATTTTAGAGAAATAAATATTTATTTCAGCCACTAGTGGCTTCATTTCGCAGTATCAACTAGGGTTGACTAAAAATCAAGCTGAAAATTTGATTTCTCCTTCAATTTTATGCTTCACTCTTCCAGCGATTAGATAAGTTTAATTTCTATACATCTAATCAAGAAGCTTATGATAATTTCATGTATTTACCGCCCTATGTGCATTTTAGATTCATTCTATTGCTTGAGCACACACATTGGAATGTAGACACCAATGGCTTAGTAATATCAATAACTCTTGTATTCAAAAAATGATGTTTTAAATTTTATTTTAGATGATCTTATATTGCTATAGCTATGTGAATTATATGAATGAAGCTCTATAATAATCTCAACTATGTTCTTTAGTAGTACCAAATAAATGTAACAATGAAATAACGATTTAAAGTTGTAAATGATTTAATTATTTTTAAATTTTCAAATTAAAACTTTTAGTTTAAATGTGAACACCCCTAATATCAATACTCATGAACTGCCTTTCTAATATAATCCAGGAGAGCTGAAATTATAAGAAGCAAAACTCGAAAAAGCTGGCTAAATGGATGAAAGAACCTCCGAACACAGTGGTTCCCGTAGATTTGAGTACACATCGAATTTCCCAGTCAATGTCCAATATGCACGAAGTAGGAGCAAGGAGAGAGGCAAACAGTTTTAGGCCCCAAATGACATTCACTGGACCTAAGAATTTGGTTGGATATCATCTATAAAAATTTTTTATCAGGTTTAGCCTAAGGTTCTTTGTCATCTTTTGAAAACCGACCCTTCAAATTTTTCGGCTCACATCAGTCTTTGTGGCTGGTTTACCGCGCGTACATCCTCAATAATTGGAAATTTGAAAGCCCCAACAATGCTTGTACATTGCAACCATGTTTTCGTTTCCAGGAATCTAACGAAGGTGGAGAGAGCGGGGGAAAGGGTCTGGCGTATGTGCGGTAAGCTTACAGTAAGAGGCCAATGGGTATTTGGAAATGTCTACACTAGCTTGTGGGGATTTTGGAAGGGTTTAAGCACATGACCAAGTCTCTGAATGTGGTCTGTCCCTTACTCCATCAAAGGGCAGATCATAGGGTAAACTCATTTCCTTCAACGTACAAATTTAACAGTAACCTCTAAAGTCACTTTTTAATTCGAATTTTCAATTCTCAAAATTCTAATACTATATGGAACTAACGAAAATAATGCAAAAAATTTATTGTGGTAACTCTTTACCGTAACTTTTATCTTTACACGCTAAATATTATGCCCTTTGGTTTATTCTTGATGGACTAAATCATTACGTCTAGGCCAATCAAGGTCATTACTCGAACCACAAATGTTGAATGTTTTTTAATCATAAAGATAGATCGAATATACTGAATACATTTATTTTTAACCTCTGTATGATGTGGGCGAAATTCCTCATTCTATATCAATACTAAAAAAATAAAAAATTAAAAATAATCCTTGAAAGAAATTATAATGTTTCATGAATGTAAGTGATATTCTTCTACCCTTTAAAATATATTAAAGATTAAAATGTAATGGAATTCACAAAAGGGAATTAGACCCTTAAATATTTACTTTGCATGTCATCAGTGCATAATTCCGTTTTCTCTCTTCAACGGTGCCATGATTTGATTGTGGTAAATGCATTAACGGAATCAAAGAATACAACATTCCTGAAAATGTTTTGGGGGGCCTGAAAATTATCTTGGAGTAACGTGGCATTATAGCTCATAAAGAAATATTTACTAGCCATTATTCCCTTGTTGAATTTGGGTTCATGTTCCCTTATCCGCCGTTCAAGTTATACTAATGTCGAATGAACAAAGGGTCAATTAGCTAAAAGCCCAAGAAAATCCTCATAATTATAACATTTAGAAAAGGTTAAAAGGTGAGCCCACAAAGCAGATAGGGACAAGGGGGAGCAGTAGCTAACTTCAGAGCAGCATTTCATGTCAGATCTTGCCTGAAGCTTCGTTTGACCGGTAAGATTCGATCTTTAACTAGTAACAAGACACACAGCTTTTGCTTCAAATTTGGATCGATTATGAATGCAAATTTTTGGATTTTTGAGACTGACATATTAGGTTAAGGTTAAGCAAGACTCACRAGATTGAGAATCTGTAGCTTTCCTTTTTTCAAGATTCTAGTACACGGGCCTGTTGGTGAAGACTTGTGAAACTTGCACAGCTTTTGGCTTTGCAGCGCTTCTCTCCTCTTCTCTTCTCCGTTTGGATAAAGGGTGAGTTTAGTTGCTAATCTCCTTTCAGTTTTTCATCTTTTGGAGCTTCATTGGTGTATTTCGATTGATGTTATTTTTCGTGGTTGTGTCCATTTCTTATGTAGTTTATCTTAGATTTTGGGCTTTGATTTCTCTTTCTGTTTTTGTTTAGATCTAAAAGGCCYCTTGATTTTCTCGTTCATTGTTGGTTAATATCTTAAATTTCTCATGGACATGTTCATTATTGATGAACTGCTCCAAGCTGATGCATATGTGCCCTTGTTAATTGGCTTTTCTGATATAACAGGTCTTCGGATTCCTTTGTCTTTSTGCTATCTTTTTCAGGTTGTACCTTAAGATCYTGGGAGYTACCTATAAAGAAATAACCTTTTCTCTATTTTGTGGCATTACTAGCAATCTATAGATATCTTCTTTTTTGTGGGACATAGTTCTTCCTGGTGGGAGTATGGGTAATCTGTAGTTATATAGTCTCTACTTGTGATCTTGCACTATGAATTTCATTTTTYCATAATGTTGGGTATGAAATGACAGAAGTTTTTTTCAGGCTTTCTTCTGCAAATTGGTCCATATGTTTAAAGCCGTTAACCTAATGTGCAATAATCCAAATAAGTTAATGAATACTCTTTAATGAGTATCTTTTGCCAGCTCAGTAATCTTTAATTGGTTATATTGTAAAGTGGTTGGAATTGATATGCATTGATACTCTATGTTCTTTTACTTTCTGATTTGAATGCCAATAATTTTCTGGTCTTTCAGCCTTTTTATTTCTGCATTCATTACTTTTACTGGGGCGGTCATGCTAAAATATTTGTTTTTYACTTTCCACTGTCYAGTGAGCATTTTAACTTATTTTCTGATTTAAGTGCCAGTAGTTTTCTGCCCTTTCAGCCTTCTTGTTYCTGCATTYATTACWTTAGTGAAGTTGTCATGCTAAAATATTTGATTTTTCACTTMTACTTKCTAGCAAGCATTTCAAGCCACATTCTTCTCATTTGTCCAATGTTTGATAACTAGATCTACATTTTCAAWGACTCCTTACATTGTGACTTCATCRTTGTAACATACATAATCTGCCTGCTTTGAGACTAAGTTTTTCTTTTGTATATGGATGCCTTCTATAGTTAATTGTGATTGTTTTCTTATATGACTTGAAAAGYGAATTTTATTCGGATGCTAATTATAGAATAATGACATGGGCATCTTTCTGCTTGTTCTTCTGTCTACTTGTTTGCACTCATGTTATATTGAGAGAAACTACATTCAGTAATGTAGATGATCATTCAAAAGTTTCAATGTTTCATAATACATACCACAGAGCTCAATTTTAGAATTAACACGCATGGTGCTATACTGTCCTGCAGGGTTTGAGAATTGGAGGATTGGTTCATATTTGTTGAAACCCATTGTTAAATATTCAATCACCGAGTTTTGGTTGAAACAGGAAGAAACATGGTYCAAACATTAGAAGCTATTAGGGGTGGTGGAGGATCTATCAAASTGGGAACTACTGGGAAAATTGGTGCCCTTATGTTAAGAGAACTAGAATCTGTGAAACCTGTACTTCGGACACCAATATTCCATCAAAATATTTCTCCTACAGAATCTGCTTCAATTGTGGGTGATGCTTCTTCTCCAAAAGCACCAAAGTCCAGAGCCTTGATGAACGAAGCGAGCAGCAGTGGCACCTGCAACAATACTAAACATACAGCTCCTGAAATTGTCCGGAAGAGCAAACATCACCACCGGAGCTCCAATCAAATTCCGATGCTCGAMTCAGATAACATCTCAATAGATGGAACTCCAATTAGACAAAAATCTAACAAAAGGATACCTTCCATGGTTGAAGTTGTGGACATAAAATGTGGAAACCCAGATAGGGCATGGGCAAGCCCTATAACCAATCGGCTAAAGAAGCTAGGTTTCTCTAAGTTATCCGAGAGTGTTGTTTAAGCCTGTGAAGTATTAATTTCAGCCTTGAGACTCCGATAAGTAAATCCGGATACTGTCTTTGCCTGTTTGTTCTCAGCAACCTCGACCATGTCACACATACTTGCTAGGAGCCTGCTACCTGCCCTTCTCTTCTTTTTTGGTTTTGCTGCCAGAGATCCCAGCCTTGGCGTAGGGGAACAACTTCTTGTGGAAGCCTTGTCTATCGATTGGCAAGTCTTGCAAGAGCTTTCTTGACAGTCCAATTCCAGCTTGTTGAAGTACTCAATTTCTTGCATTATGAGGGATCCAACCGTGCCTCTTGTGCCTATCTCAACTGGAGTAGTTTTTGCAGTCATCTTTTTTGGAATTGTGAAGAAACTGGTGCTGGATTTATAGGTTGCCTTCTGCATGGTAGGACAGGAAGGGGAGTCTTCTGGTTGAAGAGAGGYGGTTTTAGGTCTTGTCTTGGTGGAAGAATTGCTTGGAGCATATGGCATTTTGGTGAGGCTTAACATTTTGTGTTTTCACATGAATTCCTTACCTTATATTCATTATCTGAGATGAAGACAATTGCCTTGGCGGAGGGCAGGAGAGGTGATGCAGTCAATGTATTCATGTGCATCTAATTAAAAACATTCAAGTTCTTTTAACTTTTGTACAATCTTCTAACAACCAAAGTCTCTGCCTTTAATTGGTTTATAATCTTGAATTGGATGGTGATCTTTCTGGAATCATAGCTCAATTATATCTAGTTGAAGTAGAACATTCATTAGGACTCTTTTGATAAGTGAATGTGATGACATTTCTTATCCCAGCTCAATACTGCTATTTGGCTTTATTTCATTGTCCAAAAGGAAAGGACCATAGTGATGTTGCCTACTGCTGAAATGTAAAGTCTGGTTGAAGGGACCTCTTACATGAAATTTGGGTCATTAGATTATTTCATCCAACGGATGACATCTGCTAGGTTAAGATGCAAGAACAGCTCTTTGCTTTTGTCCTTGTTTTTTAGCTTTTGGGTCTTTGTTCATCTTCATACTACTTTTTAAGGGGCGCATGGGAAAGAGGTGACATGGTCGACAAATCATGTGACCTTTGAACTATACACGTCTCTTTTAAAACTTTAATCTTAGTAAAGATGGTCTATACTTTTCATGGTACCAAGTACCACTATTTGTTTATGCTATTGCACGTGTTACAATTTTTTGATTATATCAATATTTAAAAATTTTTATTTCTCGTGTTTGTTTTAATCTTTTCATAATGTTTTTTTCTCCAGTTATTTTTCAAGTAATGGTTCTTTTTTCCTTTTCTATTCATGTATTTTACTAAAATAAGTGAAGATTATCAATAATATTTAATCAATTTTACAATGATTGGTTAAAATACTAGGGACGTATTGGTCAATTCATACGGTGACATGTTAAACCCTTTGACTAAGGAAAAGTTTTTTTAGCATAAATCTTATTCACACTTTCAATATAATACAAATAAATAATTAGATAATTATAAAGAACACTTGGAGAAATAAAAGTAGGGCAATTTTTCTCAGCAACTTTGAACTACGTTTAGAGGGGCACTACAATATTCAAGATTATTTGTGATGGACATAAAACTACTATAAATATTTAAAAAATCATCGTATATACTATATATGATATTTTTAAGTCTGTCTCATAAGAAGTCATTATTTATATATTGCGTCGGCTCCAGAACCATCGTATGTACTTTAATTACAATGGTTACAATCATACCACCACTTATATCTCGTATGTATGTTTTTATAATGATGATTGAAAATCACTGCTTATATTATCTATATAYGACGGTTGGTGGACCGCCATATATAATTATATTATTTGCAGCTGTTTYGTTTTGTACAATACYGCTAATAATAATTTTAAAAWATTATGATTTCGTTTCATTAGTTGCGGCAGTTTATGAACCGCCATAAAAAGTAATATTAATTTTTTAAAATTACTAAATTTGTTTTCTGTAATTAATTTATCGTACAAAACATATTAATATATAACCACTGCCATACAACATTCTAAATATAAATATTCATAATTTCATAGAACTAATCCATATTTTCCATAACACAAATATTGCAAACATCTAAATAATAAAAACGAAGAATCCATAACCAATACGAATKCGAGTTTGAAATAAATACGAATAAAAGTACTAATAAAACATACTAACATCTTAGTAGAAAATGATCAAGTTACAAATGAATGAATGATTCAGTTAGGAGCGAATGGAGGAGGAGATGGGGGGAGACCACTGAAGCCACCTCCTGGAGATTCAACAAGCAGAGCTGGTGGAGGCTTCTGAGATGCTGTAAACTGTAGAGAAATACCTAAGCTGATCTCATGATGCCATTAACCGCATATTTTCTCAAGCTGAGCTAGGTAAGACTTCGTATCCTCGWGTTGGGTACTATTGAGCTGATCCTTYAATGCTATATGGCTTTCTTCATATCCTGCTCGATATGAYGCCTCCCATGCAGAACTTGCTCAGCAGACCTTAATGAMRTCTTCTTTGGTCYCTTACCCATGCRTCTRACACRACCACRTCTGWTAGGTTYGAGTGCTGGAYTAAAAATCTCAKCTTTTGYTGCGAGGCTCCGTTMATGTTTAAGTAGAGCCTCATAGTCCCTTTGTAATTGTGCCTAAYATAGAAGTGGTCAATGTAGGTCATAAAAAMYCAGAAATAAAGAGACGATAAACATAKATAARGWATTCATAAACCAGAAATTAAGAACAAAAAGCAGCAAAATCAGAAACCCACCTCAACAAGGTTCTAATTCTATAATACATAATGAAAAGGCTAATRCAAACAGCTTTGGTTCAGTCAACGGGGTCACAATTAGACTATTTATCTATTTCAATAGCTTATGTTTGAGCAATTCAAGTTTGGACATCAATTTATTAATCCTAAAGCTACTTTTGAAACCTTATAAAAGGAATGATACTACACCAGAATATTGAGACTATTTATCTATTTAAATAGCTTATGTTTGAGCAATTCAAGTTTGGACATCATTTTATTAATCCTAAAGCTGCTTTTGAAACCTTATAAAAGGAATGATACTGCACCAGAATATTGAAACTATGCAGTTCCACAAACGTTATTCTTCCTTAAAAAATGACTGTTACTAAAGCTCTTGCAACATATTTGAACAAAGATTAGCCCAAAAACCAAACACACATAATCTAATGAAAATCAATACAAAGATCAGCCTCTACGGCATTTTTCAATATATTAATATCCAATCTGCTATTGTTTTTCAATCAAAAGGGTATCTAAAAGTCATCCTACATTTACCATTTAATTCAATATTTGAGGTTAATAAATTTACTATTAAATCAGTYGTGTCATCATCGAYGGGGATATCATTTCGTGTCCGAGTGGCTATGAAGACATCATATTGCATGTTACTCTTTCCTTCAACAGACCTCTATAAACATATATATAAATATATGAATGTTATCAAGTTTTTGAAAGATTAGAAAAATATTGTAATTATTKAGGTGAGAATACCTCCCTAGRACTACTGAGAATGATCGTTGCCCCRTGACATGAGGATATAACTGACTCGCCTTATTCTTGCTATTTTTGGCGCAACTCTATTACAAATATTTTATAGTTATTTAGGTGAGAATACCTCCCTAGAACTACTGAGAATGATCGTTGCCCCATGACATGAGGATATAACTGACTCGCCTTATTCTTGCTATTTTGGGCGCAACTCTATTACAAATATTTTATAGATGATACTTACTTAATAGACATTTTTTATTTGATATAAGGTAAACTCTTTGAGATATAACTAACTAGTTTATACTACCTCAATATCCGTCCTCCGCCAGTACTCACACATTAGCCTCCATAGATTAGGATTAACTCTAGGATCCGAGCATGGAGGGATCTCTTTTGCATTCACAAATGGATCGTAGTATTCACATTTCACTCAGGCCTTGAAATCCCTCTAACATTTACCAATTGTTTACAAAATCAATTTCTTGGAAGCCTTTGACACTGTGGTATTTTCCTGCATGATGAAATAATTGATGACATGAGAAGTMGTCCCATAAAATATTAATTATATGAAATCACTTACCTTAACATCGCCCCACAACTCATCCTTGAGGTTCTTCCAAGACAAGTATGTGAGTGGAAGCCTACCTTCAGTGCTAGCTAATACTCCACAAGCCGTGCAAAACTATTATAATATGGTCCCAAAAAAAAAAAAAAAAAAAAACACATGCAAAACAACCAAGGGAAAGTAAGCACCCTTATTTTTATGTAAGATCATTTTTAGTGAAACTAAACAAATTCAAAGGGAAATAAGCAACAAAATATGAAATTCCGCCTAGATAACGATTTAAATAAATCAAATTTAATAAAAAATCATCATACTATTAAGTAGATGCTTACATCCGTCTATCGTTTAAGTCTATCTCCTCCCCTTGAATTCCATCTTCAACCAGCAAATTATCTGATTCTGAATAATAGGCCGCACATCAAGGAGTTGTTTGGAGAAAYATTCAATTCATGATCTCTAGATTAGACATCAAACTTATCTCTTCTYGCCATTAACATTAACACATGTTGCACAGGCTGATCGGTCTGGTGCTTCAGTAATATAAAAACTACGGTTGTTACTCTAAAAAAATAAAAAGAAATTTGCATAGTGAATTGATCTCATCATATAAATAATTAGCCCGCAGAGGCTCTGCACCTCTAAATTTCTGCACATTTAGTTGATCATTTATCGAATTCTTAAAGCTTTTTATTTAACATGGATTTTTAAGTTACTAAAGAAAACTCTTAATTTAACTTGAGTATCTCTATCTTCAACTAAAAACACTAAGATTGAGGCCGAAATGCAATGAAATGTTGAATTGAAGTAAACTTAAATCCAGAAGTTGTAAATAGGCTAGAGAAGCAATGTATACAAGCTTCAAGTTAAAGAAATTGATTATGAAATGGTCGTAATTTTGTTGATTGGTGCGTTGATCATTGGGCCCTCTTTTTATCTCCTCTCCTTGTATTTATAGATTGCTGCAACCTCCAAGATTCCGGGCATCTACTCCATGAAGTTATGATGAACKTCTCATCCGTCAGGAGTAGTGGCTTCGAAAGTCGGACAAGATGAAAATATGAAGCAGTCTTATTTGACTCAATCTCTGTTGTTTCTGATTGATCGGCTTATCCATGCTTATCTCCCTTGAAAAAATCAGCTAAAACATAAAGAATTTTGTTGAGTAATATCACATATTTCCTACTTCATCTTAGCCAATTCATAAACTAACTCTCCGCTAATGACGCGATTAATCCACGTCAGGTTAATTCACATCAAAATTTTAAAATAACATAATAAAAATGACTTTCAAAGTTAATAATTATTTCTAAATAATTTAAAAATAGCTTTTAAACTCAATAATTATCCCCAAATGCTGAGTTATCATGGTAAATAAGCTTCTGAAATTAGATAGTGGGCTTGACATTGTTAACATTTATTCTTTTCACGTCAACCTAACATAATTCAAGACATCATGCATTKGTGATAAAATTATTGAGACAATACCTATTAYGATGACATGAAAAATATTTTAGGATGTTAACATTGCAACATTRGAAATGCTCCTATAGAATCTCAAATGCTATAGCATTAACATTGAACAAATTTTGACAAATGGCATTAAAATATGAAATGTCAATCCACATCAAGTGAAGGTGTAAGGGAAGGGAAGTGAAACTCATAAATAAGCTCCAATGCATAATGTCAGCATCTTTTAATTTTGCCCATTTGATATTTATTTTATTTAAATAATATAATAAAATAGCTTCTAAACTCAAGAATTATCTTTAAATAATATGAAAATGGCTCTTAAACTCAGTTGGTTAAACAAGCTTCCGAATCTAAATATTGTGCTTGACATTGTTAACAATTATACTTTTCACAACACAGCATAATATAACTCAAGATATCATGTCTTGGAGATAAAAATTTTGARTCGATTYTGATGATATGCAAATATTTTATTTTGTTAAYATTGTAGCATCGRAGATCCTCATTATTCTTCCTAGATTTAAAAAATTCATGGCTCTATCCTCTTGATTGCTCGTGTTTAGCCATTCATGTCAACTAAAATATGGTGTCAACCATTCGACACCTTTAACTAATTTATCTTTGTAACAAAATAGTAATTTAGATGGTTACTCAGGCAGTAAATTCTAATAGTTAGTTCACATTACATATTATATAGTCTTAAGATTTTATTTATATTAAAAAAAAGGTTTTATTATATACTCGCCAATCTCTTATGAATTTAAAATATTATATTTGTACAAAAAAAAAAATTTGGATCTAGTTTAGAAATCAAATTGTTATAGAAATAAATAGAGAAATGAAAGGAGGGTCTCATGCCTCCTTGGTGAAATTAGAGAAGCTAGTTTCTTYAATTGGGCCTGGACCTTAATATCTCAAATTCAATCCAGATAAAAAACTACCAATGGTTCGAGCTAAACCCCATCGATCTCTGTTTGGAGCTAAGCCCTTTAAGATAATGGGCCGGTTGTCGAAAGATTTCTAGTTTTTGCACGGCTAGTGTTAATGATTCTTTTTTTCTTTTTTTTTTTTGGGAAGAAGGGTTAGTTGTGCTTCCAGAAAAATAATATTAGAGCATAATGGGCCGGTTGTCGAAAGATTTCTAGTTTTTGCACGGCTAGTGTTAATGATTCTTTTTTTGTTTTTTTTTTTTGGGAAGAAGGGTTAGTTGTGCTTCCAGAAAAATAATATTAGAGCATAATAATTTTGTGTATTTTTTACTTGAAAAAAAAAAAAGTAATGTTTAAATATTTTTTAAATTTTATTTTGGACTTAATTTATAACTATCACATGTATCTTCTTATTTACAATATATGGTATTTTATTTTTATATATTTAATTTAAATATTACTTAAAGGAATAAATATTTCTTTCAACTATCAAATTAGAGATGAAATCCAGTCGTTATTGAGACGAGTATCTGTTGGATATTTTTCGAATAAAAGTTAATTTTTTATATACTTGACTCGAGTTAAAGATGAATTAATCTTAACCGAATAAAAATTTGATATAAAATTTAAAAAAATACGAAAATGTTTATTGAATCTTAGGAATATGCAGAGTCCAATTAATTTTCTTGATGGAGTTGTTGATGAGGATAACCTTGTTGTGCCATCCGCGGCAACTAAAAGCAGTTTTGATCCCCATAGCCTTCCTGGCAGCACTTGCATGTCATTATACGCGGAAGCTCAATGCCTTTGAACGAAGACACCTCAGCCTTCTTCCATGGTTTACACGCCATGAGATCTTGTGGAGGTAGGATAAACAGCAGTAAACTCTGGTACTGCTTTGCTTTGGGCGCGGCGAGTAAAAGCAGTTTTTGATTCTGGAAGCATCTGCATGTTTATCTACGTGGAAGCTCACTGCCGTGGAATCGCGACACCTCAGTCTTCTCCCTGGTATCTTCCTTATGCCCGAACAGCCAACACGTTCTAATCATGCAAAGGGCAAAATCAACTATAAGAACCCCTCACCATCACACCTTGGAGAACCATCAAAGCTTTCAATTATCTAGCTTCTTTACAGAAATCAGTAGTCAGAAATGGCAAAGATCGCGCTAGCAGCACTGCTTTTGGTTGCCCTTTTGGCCGTTGCTCAGGCTTCTTTCCGAACCATTGTGACGACCACAATTGAGGAAGACAACCTTGAGCAGGGGAGATCCCAGCAGAGATGCCGACAGCAGGTCCAGCAAAGGTTACAGCAACTCCAGTCCTGCAGGCAGTACTTGCAGCCGAGTAGCCCCTTTATGATTGACATGTACGTGAACCAACAACAGTCGGAGAGGCAGCAATTAAGGCAATGCTGCCAGCAGCTCAGGGTCTTTGGTCCACAATGCAGCTGTGAGGCCGTAAGGCAGATCGTCCAGGATCATTTACAGCAATTTGGACAGGGTCAGCAAGGCCAACAGGGACAGGGAGAATGGGGAGGTCAGCAAGGCCAACAGGAACAGGGAGAATGGGGAGGTCAGCAAGGCCAACAGGGACAAGGACAATGGGGAGGCCAGCAGCAACAACAGGTTCAGCGGATGCTACAGAAGGCTAGGAATCTTCCCCAGGAATGCAACGTCGGAGGGCAGTGCCAAATCCAGAGCCCTTACTAATGAACGCGAGGGCCATGGTGAATTCCATGTGCATAATATAAATATGTTCTAAATAAATTGCACATGATCGTGTGTTCTTGAGGCTTCCCTTTTCTTCTCTGGTCGCCCAGAGACTTTGTATGAGAAGTTTGACTAATAAAGAAAAGTTTCATGATTACTTCTCCAATTTCGAGTTAAATCCTCGAGAACCAAGCTAATTTGGTGAAATTGATCATGCCTAATGCAGAAGTTGTTAGTGAAAGTTCCCACACAAAAGTGCTTAATTAATTTAGTTAGAAGATAACTAAAAGATTAGAGATGAGATAATATATGAATGGAAACAAATAAAGACATCCCGACTAAGGTTTACGACTACCATGTAGTTCGGCATAAGTCATGCGCTCAGAAGGTAGAGGCCAAGAAACGGATCTAACCATGTCATGTGGTCCGGCTTAATGCCTACATTTAGAGGCAAAGAAAAAGACTTATTGCTTGCAGAGGAGTACGTTTTTCCTTCCTCAGCTTTTGAGGCGTTTAGTAGCTCTATTAGGAAGGCACCGAGCACAAGATCTAGGCTAGACGGAGGTGAAAGTATCATCTTCTGATCAATCAATCCATTGGAATATCACAAGATCGATTCCGAAATGCTTTACKCACGGAATGGGAGAAGCGGTTGATTAATCATTGCTTCCGGAAGAAAAGGAAGAATTGCTTGGGAATCCTACAAGATCCGTTCCTTCTTTTTTCTGTGATAGATGGTCAGAATTTCATCTGGGAGGTCTCACGAAATCTTCCCTCCTTTTATGACCTTGGCCGCGAATTTCATTATCAAGAAGCCGCGTATTCGGGATTTACTTATTCTCAATAGATCTGCAAAATAACTCTTATATGGAGCACGAGCTCATTAATTTAGTTCGATTTTCGTGTGATACAATATTAAAAGAGCTGTGAGGTTGTGCTTCGATTTTCAGATGGCAAAATATCAAAAGAATTATGGTGTTCAAATCAGCCTGTGACGATGTAATATTAAAAGAGTTGTGAAAGTTATGATGTACTAAAAGAACACTTTTCTTGAATTGGATATGGAAGGTGGCTCGAAACCAAATTTCTCTAACGTTGAGTTTCATGGTCTCCTACCTTCCTGCCCGCTTGCTAAGGAAAAGATCTCTGGGTCTCCATTGTTTCTTTGGTTGTTATGGTGGGTTGGTCTCAGTTTATATGCGGAATATGAGTATTTTAGCTATATATGTGCTGTTGATGATGACATTGTTAATTCGGAAATTGCCAGATTCTGCAGAAAAGGATTTGCTTTGTTCTTGATTTAGATCAGACATTGGTTAGTTCACGTCTGCTTTCACAGCTTCCAGTTGATTTAATGATGAAATTGAGGGCCTTTGTGCATTCCTTGTTGAAAGAAGTAAGTTGCGCGCCGAATTGCACAATGCATTAGGAAAGAGCCTCAGAGAGCCATATCAAACATGTACCTCTGTGATAACAAGTATGCAACACAACTCTGTTTACTATTGATTTAGTAAAGTACTAGAAGATGCTCAAGATGTTTCGATTTTTGTATAGGAAGTGAAAATACGTTAAAAATCATTATTTAAAATGGAGATGGCAATATAACAAGGTGAACCACATCATTTAAAAGAATGGGAGAAAGAAAAAAGACAAGTGATGACAAGTGATACACGTATGAGTTGTTGTGGACCTACGATAAACAGCACTAGTGTGAAGTATATCCTGCTCTGCTCTCGGCGCGGCGAGCAAAAGCAGTTTCTGATTCTGGCAGCATCTGCATGTTCCTCTTACGTGGAAGCTCAGAGCCTTCGATTCAAGACACCTCAGTCTTCTCCTTCTATCTTCCTTGTGCRCGAACAACCAACACGTTCTCATCATGCAAAGGCCGAAATCCACTATAAGAACCCCTGACAATCAGCCCTTTGAGAATCATCACATCTTGCTTGCTTCTATTCCTTACAGAAGTCAGTAGAGTTCTGGGAAATGGCGAAACTAGAGGTTGCAGCAATAGTCTTGGTTGCCCTTTTGGCTGCTGCTCATGCTGCTTCCTTCCGCACCATCGTGACAACCACAGTTGAGGAAGAGGACCCATTAACGCAGTGGTCCAAGCAGAGATGCAGACAGCAGGTTCGGCAAAGGTATCAGCAACTCCAACCTTGCAAGCAGTACTTGCAGCCAAGGAGCCCCTTTGAGATGGACATGTACGTGAACCAACAACAGCCGGGCCAGCAGCAGCAGCATCTCAGGCAATGCTGCCAGCAGCTCAGGAACTTCAACCCAGACTGCACCTGTGAGGCCGTAAGGCAGATTGTCCAGGAGCAACTACAGCAATTCGGACAGGGACAGGGACAAGGACAAGGACAAGGACAAGGACAAGGACAGGGACAATGGGGACAGGGAGGTCAACAAGGCCATATGGAACAGCAGGTACAGCGGATGCTACAGAAGGCTAGCAATCTTCCCCGAGAGTGCAACATCGGAAGCCGGTGCCAAATCCAGAGCCCTTATTACTATTGAACTCCATGTTCATCATAAAAAAATGCTTGAAATAAATGAAGTGCACATGATCGTGTGTTCTTGAGGCTTTCTTTCCCTTCTCTGATCGGCCACGATTAAACTCTCTATAGCAAATTTCAATACTAAAGAGAAGTTTCACAATCACTTCTCCAATTTCTACTCAAGTTGAAATCCTAAAAGGCAAACAAAATTCGAGAAATTTAATAAAAGTTATCCACCAAAAAATGGGTAATTTCAAAGAGGATCCATTAACATCATAAAGTAAGAGCTAAAAGGTGATCGAAGATCACATRTAGAYCAAGTCTTGAAAACATTCTGATCATTACACAACCCACATTAATTTATAAAGTACTAAAATACAGGCTTGAAAGTGTGAAGAATCAATAACGGATAGTCTCTTTCAATAGAGGAAACGGCACAATTAAGAGAAAGATTAAAAGAGAAGGAAAAGTATATAAAATGAAATAAGGGATACTTGATGGGCAAATTAAAAATGAAACGAGAGAGAGAGAAAATAAAAGGGAAAAGCACATCAGGAGAAAAAGGGAGAAGCCCAATATTTTATTTATTTTTTATTTTTAACAAATTAGGAGGAAAAAGTAAAAGAAAAAATGTGAATAAAAAGGGGAAACGGCCCCCTTTGGTTTTAGGATTTCAGTGAGAAGAATCAAAAGGAAAAAAAAAATATATATATATATATAGGTTCTTAGGCCGTTTGTAAACTATGGAAATACTGAGAAAAAGAAACATAATTTATAAGTAAGTAATTTTTGTTTCCTAAAGTTTAGGATGGAAATGTAAAAGAAAAATAACAGAACAAAAATAATTAAGAATATTTTATTCCACTAAAAATATATAATTTAAATTAGACTTTTCCTTAGTAAGTTTCTTACATTTTTTTTCCTTGGTGATTTCTCTCAAACCAATCATGAGAATATATTTTCTTCAAAAMCATATTACCCTTTTCCTCAACAAAATCCTTTAACCAAACAGGGCCACCCATCAGCAGGGGAAAAAGTATAGAAAGTATATAAAAATGAGTGGTGATGAGAAGCTTGCTCTCATATCAGAGCCAGGTTTCGATCCTGGGACCTGTGGGTTATGGGCCCACCACGCTTCCGCTGCGCCACTCTGATTTGGTRAGCAAGTCGGCAAATTTTATATATATGCGTAARACAGTTATCATCTGCCTCCATGWTAAGGCATTTAGCCCGGCTACTAGATTTGTTGCGTCTGAAGCTAAACGATGGCTTCGATTTCATGTACTCTCCAACTAACATTAGTCTCAACAGCTATCAATTCATCTTCTTGTGGTTCTAATCAAGCTCTCTGGAAATTCACCTCCTGGTTTCTGGGTGCCCCCAGAACTAGGCGGCTAGGATGGTGCAAGCCTACCACCAATTTTGGTCCAAGTTCTGGTTCAAGAACTACATGCTGGTTCAGGTTCGGCAAAACCGGTGTTGATGCTGAAGGTGCTGGCATTTATGGTAGCCAGTCTCGTGATGATTTCGACCGCGATGATGTTGAACAGGTGACATACCTTTGGTTCTTGATTACCTTATCTTCAAAAGTATGAATAATCTCTATGGTCTTAAGAATTTTCTGCTATATTCCTTAGTACTTCAATTATATGGGCATGCTTGCTGTGGAGGGTACATATGATAAGATGGAAGCTCTATTGAGCCAAAACATTCACCCAGTAGACATTTTACTGATGATGGCTGCCTCAGAAGGTGACAAGCCCAAAATTGAAGAATTGATGAGAGCTGGAGCTGATTGCTCTGTCAAGGATGCAGAAGGACGGACTGCACTTGAAAGGGCTGCTGATGATGAAATCAGGGACTTTATCCTTGGATTTTCTGTGCAGAAGGCTTGATTACAGGCTTTCATTGGAGAAAATTTTGTTCATTGTCCTGTATCTTTTTTTAACTAATCTTTCAGCCTGATGTAAGCTTATATTCTTCAAGTCCCTTTGACTTCAACACTTGGTAGTGAAATAAAACAATCCTATTGTTAGTCTGAATGCTGTTTATGCTGTTTTTCAATTTACACTTCAAGGAAGGAGGTTAGAACCCTTAAACGAGTACTATCTATAATCAGCAGAAAGCCTCATGATATTTCTGACTGCTTCCGGTGGCTAATATAGAGCAAGCGGAAAAATCGAATTCTAACCTAGATCAACAGAAGAAGCAAACATGATTGTTCATTATTCAGTTAAGTTAATTACAGTGGCAGCTCCAAAATATGATCGGAAGCACGAAACCGAACTGCTGGGAGTTCAATCACTACTTGAGATAAAGCTCAAGAAGCTTCTTTAGAGCGTCAAATACACTTGTAAATGGATTAAACTCGATAGGGCCCTTTAGTTCTAGAACAGGAAACTGGTTTGTGAGTGCTTGCTGCATCCCCTGCATAGACATCATAGCAGCGAGCTGACTATTGGACATCACTTGACAATCTTGTGGAGTGTCCTTTATTTTGCTTGGATCATATCCAAAATCTGCTAAATAAGCTTTGTACTTATCAATAAATTTTGGTCCTCGATTAGGTGTCCTTGAGTAAATCTGATATGTTGACAAAACATGAACATGATTTTGATTAGTCAGTTCAAAAAATGTAGCGTACTTTGAAGCTGGCAATATTTAATCTGCCTGAAGATCAAACAAGACACAGATGTATCTTCCTTTCTCAGAGGACAAATGCAGACCAAACAACTCCCTAGTTGAAGAAAATTTAAGAAGCAGAAATTAAAATCAAATGCTTCCTCTTAAGATGGCATGCACCAGCTGAAAGCTGGAAACGGAATAAAGTCACTGGCATTCGATGAAAGTTTTGACGCCAAGATAGATTATTAGTGAAGAAAGCAAACCTGGAGATTGTTTCATGAACACAATCACTATTTACCAAGACCAAATCTTTACCTCAAAGACATGCCAGGGACAATTTATAATGCTTAAATTCAGTCATTGAGACCATTAAGATTAAACATACTAATCTGGTCCATAGGTGATGCTTTATTACCTGAACAAAACTCGYGTCTTTAGCTCCAGAAACAAGGGCAAAATTATCGTAATCCGTTGCAATAACATCATAAGGCTCCTTTGGGATGAACGGCAGGGTAGGAAAACGAAGATAACATTTCTCCTTAATCATCTCCTCCTTTTCTAGCTCAGTTTCTTTTTTGTCCTTATCTTCCTCAGAAAGGCATTGAACCTTTCCCCTTATACCTGTTATATAGCCATCAGGTCCTCTGTGAACACAAAAGGTATCAACATGAATAGCAGGTGTATTCGTATCAAGTGTATATAAACCCTGCATGTTATGGATGGAATGTTAGTTTGGAGGATGGAAGCAAATTAGGTCGAAGCATTTACTGTAGCAGAAACAATAGTCATCTGTTTTCCAGTCCTGAAGGCATTATTTATTGCATTATCCAGATTAAAAAGATGTCAAATCTCTATGAAGTACTAGATTTGCAAGCACTAACAGAATCAATTTCATTTACCTGTGTGCAATGGCAATCTTCWTGACCTTGTCCTGCAAATCCACGTTTCAAGGAAGCAACTTCAAACCATCTTCCAGCATATCTGACAGGGCCAAAGTTCTTTGCTGTCATRCCTCGCATCATCATCAGCATTTGACTGGGTTGATCATTTCYCTTGTCTAAAGGAAGAGTTGGCATGTTTTCCGTAGCACTAGAAATCAGGCATAAGCCATTATTCTGAGGAAAATCTGCTGCAGCAACCTGTCCAAGAGACTTTAAGGTTAGGAATAATATTCATTCTCTGAATTGAAAATCTATTCCCGCTTCACGACTCAGACTGATAATTTTTGCAAAATCAGCTGAAATAATACACGCTAATTTGCTTCACTTTGAAATGAAATCGGAACATCTATGCCCAGTGCYGAAATTTTACCAATACTTCTCTTTCTTTGAAATCCCTAGTACCTAGCTACAGCGGCATACTGAAATGAAGCCCCATTCTTATATAAATTAGTGATGAAAATTTCTAGCAAATTCAACTCACATGTCGTTGAATATGTACTAACTCTGAGTTGAATAGAACTTAGACTTGAGAAAAATCTAAAAGGTTCTTCTTTTCTTCTTTTAAAAGATGACCTTGGTCTAAAACCATTAAAAGAAAACAGGGATAGTCACTAAAGGTGCTGCTTCTACCAACATATGTGAGAAGTCCTAAACATACTAGGATTAGCATATCCAGAACAAGAACATATGTGCAATTCCATATAATTCTGCAGCAGAACATACTGATCAGATTCTCCAGTAATATGTTTTACTTAATATCTATTTACAACATGAATACACTAACCACGTTAGTTTGAGAGAGAAAAATAATTGATGCTGCAACACCTGATAATACTTGTCTAAAACCAGCCTGTCTTGACATTGGGTTCTCAAACCAGCAGTTCTTGGCTACTTTCTCTGGAAATCCTCTGCATGGACAAAAATATCCACTATGTAAAGTAAACCAATTAGAGAAGAAGAAAAACATAACAAGATACTGAAGATTGTCAAGAAACCAGCATAGAATTAATACAGAAGTATGAAACAACATGACAATTTAAGAAAACAAGCAAAGCACGAAGCATTATTTCAAAAAAAAAAAAAAGGAGAACAAAAAGAAAAAGAATGGCAGGAAAAGATGATGGAAAAGTAGAAAAGCTTCAAGTGTTCCATGGCCAATGTGAGAAACAAAAGGAACATTTTCTGACAAATGAGAAATCAACATGATATTCAGAGGAAATCTTAAACCATAAAAGAACTGGATTTCAAACAAGAAGGTGTATCAAAATATGCAACAAATGCCAATCTTTTTCCCTTTTTTGGCCAGAACACTCAGTCGTAAGTTTCAGCATGAGATGGCTTCTCATTCTCTGAGAGGGAGATTATCTTATTAAATCTCAGTCTTTATCACTTTGCACTGAACAAGAGAAACGTAAAACAGTAATAATATAATAACAATCACCTCAATTGACGATCAACATAAGAAGTCTAGATTATTACCAGAAAACTGTGCAAAACCAGTCAGAATTAGGATGAGTTAAGAAAATTACATCATCATCATAAAAAGGACATTCTGAAAGGAATTTCATCTTAACAAGTTGTAAATTAAATCTTCGAAAGTGCTGATCCCTGCAATTATGATTCTTGGGATTATTGTCACCGTCAAAAGGCTATCCTGTTTATGAACACAAACTCTTTCTCCTGGTAAACTGGATGATCATATTTTCCGTACTTGATTAATTCCATTATGAACACAGTGAGCATGTTAAACGAAGACAAGGACAAAATTCTGCTCCTTACAGCCCACAAAGTAGACTCAAGGATCTAAAATGGATCAAATCAAGAAAGTATTCCATCCACTGGTGCGATAATCCACATTTCTGAATTCCTAACTTTAGTTCCAATTAGATTATTCCCCTGGCATGATTCTTTAGATAGCTGAAATGCTGGTCCTTGTCCCCCATTTCCTATCCTAAATTGCATCCCAATTTCAATATCTAGGAAATAGCAGCCCTTCTGTAACATAAACAGACTGCTGAGCCAAATTCATGATATAGTCATAAATGAGTTACAGATCAAATGCAGTTGCAAGAAACAGTACTAAATAGGGGCAGCTACTCCGCTCAATTCATTTCAAAAGAGAATGTGCAAACTCCCAAGTTCCAGTCTTTAGAWATTTTGGTTGCGTCTCCCTGCTCCTCTTGTTCATGATTTTCCTTTCTGTACTAAATTAGACATGCAAAATTCAAATTCACACAGAAGAACAGCTCAAAAGGAAAACCAAGAAAAGAAGAACATAGCAATATCACATTCAAATACAAACGAATAGACATGATTCAACATCGTAAATAGATACTTCCATTTTCCACAAAGTTCATAAGAGACAAAAGGTCCAGCAGTACAAATACCAGAAACGAGAGACAAATACCTGGAGATGGGTTTTGGGAAAGATTGAGAATRATGGGATTGAAGCATTACTGAAGAGGATGACTGTCCCAGACCAACAACCAGTAGACTGTGATGCACCATTTTTTCTACTTTCAAACTTGAGCGAAAAACTGATAATTTTGCTCTTTCACTACTTCGCCACATGCTAGTCTTCTCTCTGCAGAATGCTCAACTTCAAATATGAGTATCTTCGAGTTCTTGCACGGTTGCCCCTCCAAAGTTTCGTTCCTTTCTCCCGCTTGCTTTTTCGTCTTCTGGTGTATAAAGGAAAGGTTTTTGTTCTATCTTTCTTGGATTGGGTCGTATGGCCCTTCTAGAGCAGATATTTTTATACGACGTCGCTGCTTCAATAGCTCTCAAATATCATTCAAGTAACTGTGACGACGACACGTTGATGAAACGGTCCGTTTCCTGGCTAATTAAAGGATCGCATTGCTCAGGGCTCTGGAGCTATTCCCCCGGATTGCCGATCAGTAAAATATTCAGTTTTTGGACGAATATATTTATGTTTTATTACTTTTTTACTTTTAGTTTGTGTGCATTATATTACCACATAATGTAGTAATTTAAGTTATCCAATTTCACCGGGATTGCACTGGCCAAAAGGTGACAAAGGAGTTCAAAAAACCATGATATTTGCTTATTAGCCCTAAAAAAGAAGACTAATTGAAGCAATAACCACCTTATAGATTACAAAAAGAACCAGATCACGCTCTGGAGCATGTATAAAATTTCAAAGTTCGGGACTTGAACAACATATCCAGTGAAATGTTTTCAGAGATGCTACTCTTCATATTTCCACTAGTAAGCATACTGAAAAATGGATCTTCATCTTCCTTCTCGTCATCAATCTTTTCTGCGCCTTTGATGCATGAATCCAATTTATCAGCCCTAGATGGTGCTGGTACTTTCGCTGATACAGACGCAGCTTTTCCCTTTGATTCATGTTTATGTTTTAAAGGAGCTGGATGCAGAGTTGAGCTGGAGATCTCAAGAGAGCCATCTTCAGGAGCAGTACTACCACTAGAAGGAGAATCTGCTTCAGGTGATCTGTCTTTAGCATGCTTTTCTTCATTACACTGTGGGAGAGGACCGGCTGACAAGCCACTATCGTTATTCCTGTCATCTGGACCTCCCGTAGCACGATTAGGGGCTACCATGCCAGGTTCATTATCTATGGAGACGATGGCATCCATAACATTAAGTTGAAGCAGAAAAAAACAAAGAGCAAGGAGTCATATAATAAATTATCAAACACCAAAGGCAGTTAGAATCCATATCTTCAATTCAATAACTTATTACGTGAAGATTAACTGTGGTACCAAATTGGAAGTCTTCAACAAACACATATGGGTGAAACTAAATCTGATAYTTTTAAAGCTGATCCGTGAGATTGAACAAAGGTACATTAATTGACAATCAAAGACCATTATTACCTCCAAGTAAAACCTCCATGCTCTCATATTGCACTGCAGATGCTCCCAAAGGAACAGCTTCTGCTATAATATCCTTGCCTGCGATATGAGTTTCACTTCCATTTATTTTCTCGACTAACACATACTTATCTGTTTGCCAAATACATTCTAAGAGGACCGATTGCTGATCTTTTATTGGATAATATTCCGTGAAGGCCTATATATAAAAATGAAAGGGAAAAGGAGATGTTGAAATTGGAAAAGGTAAATCCACATTAAAAGCATGAAAAGAATCTCTTTGCATAACCAATTCCAAAAGAACTTCGCCAAAATAATGCAGGAGAATTTATCAAGAACTTTGCCAACCTCAACACCACCTTCAGAAATTTTAATTGCCTGCTTCTTTTGAGCTAGAGAAGAAACAGCATTATACAAACACACAACATCAAGAAGTATCTGTCGGAAAAGAAATAGATTCAGTTCAACATGTGCGATAAAATTTCCTGCAAAAGCAAACAATTTAGAACACTAGAATCTCCATCACCACAAAAATTACGAGTACGATGATACAAGAMATTTAAAATTTGGCAAAAGCAATTTACAGAATACAATCTCTATATAACCAAAACAAACCTACACACAAGTCTTATCGAGAGGGATAGGGAGATTATACTTCCAGCAGAAAATGCATCTACCTAATCATTTCTGAGATTATAAACCTCATGTTACATCAATCTTTTGCAATTTCATTAGAAAATTCATCGTAGAGACAAACAAGGATTTACCTGTTGAATCAAAACACGAAAGCGTGCAAGCAAAGCCAAAATTGTCAGCGAAAATCCCATGAAAAATGATTGAGCAAGCAGTGTTGATATCTCTCTATGTATTGTTAAGTTTGAAAGGTCAAAAATCTGTGTCACTATATTGACTGGACAACATCAAGGAATCCCAGGGTTATTTTTCTCACATTATATTAGCAAAAGGGTGCATCTAAAGTTAATGACTCCATGAAAGACTCAGAAAACAACAGAAAAGAGTCGTATTTTATGCAAATTAGCTACTACATCGAAAAGATAGTGCAAAAACTAAGACAATTGAGCTAGTTCAGCTAGCATGTATTGAGGACCACTWAATTGTTTCAATCTTTTGTATTAGAATCAGCAGAATAAAATGAGAATAGAATCCCGTGAATAAGAAAAAGGTGGGAGACCACAAGCAAAATGATGAATTATCTGAAAAAATTGCACTATGAAAGCAAGGAAATATATATGAGACTGAAAAATAAATTATGGTAGTTAAGGATTAAAACACCATAAAATATCCACGGGAATTGACTGAAATTACAAGGATCATTTTAAACAGCTAGAGTCTTCTAGGGAACACATTACTAGTAAATTAAGATTATGTTAATTCAAATAATCCTTTACAATTTTGGGATAAGAACACATAGAAGTAAAATTAGAAATGACTGATAAAAAAAAATAAGTAAATTAGGGTAACTCCTCTGAGATATAATCCTGAAGACCAACAGGAATTTGGAAAATAGTTTAAAATTGATTAGACCTAGTTAATCCCCCTGTAGTTCTCCAGCCTTTATGATAGAAATCATGCAGAGATAATTAGAAATAAAGCCAGGATGGTCATTAACTATAAAAAGTTAAATGATAATTCAGTATTTGATGGATATTTTCTCCCTCACAAAGAAAGTATAATAAAGTGGACAAGGGATAAAAAAGTACCTCATGSCTATGTCATAATAGATCCGAACACTTGCCCTTTTCTAAGTTTGATTGTAAAAGTGAATTTTGGCAAATTAAAATAAATCAAGATAGTATTCCTATATATATACTGAAAAATATTCAGCACTTTTACACAAATTAATTCGCTATATCTCTGTTTAGGCATGCTATAGCTAAATAATGAGGTAAATAAAACTTCAAAAGCACATAACTGGAACATCAATAAGAAGGATACATAGCTGCCTTCAAAATTGGTTCGACCATCTGCAACAGAATGAGGGAACTTTAGAACTTCATTCATTAATTAGAGCTCTACCCTCTCCATGATGTAATCCAACTAAGACAAAAATGATTAAAAAAAACCACAATGGAAATAAAGATGATCACATACTTGCTCTAAGATAAGATTCTTTCTCAGGGAGAAGATCTAGGCTATAGTTAACTGGAGTTATTGGTACAAATACAATGAATTCAGAAGAAGATGAAGGATGGAGAGAAAGACAAATGGGGATGCTTGATGGGACAGAGGATAATGTTTTCATGAGAGAGACTCCAAATGCAATCTTTTTAATTATATATTGAAAGAAAAGCATTGACTTTGAAATAAAGGTTATTTAAGAAATAGTACAAGAATGACAAACTTACAAAAATAATAGCAAAATTAACAATGAAATACCACCTGCGACAACAGACGTGCAACTCCCAAGAGTCGCTCCAGAAAATTATGTTTGCCACCATCACTTCTTCTCCTCTTCAAACTGAATTCCAAGAAAAACCAGCTCATTTCAACTCAACTAATTATATGGAGACATTCTAAATTTTGAGTAAAACATATCGTACAACATAAAATGTAGTAACTCAAATAACGTCATCCATTACATGGGACATACACTGTCTATAACACAGAACATTAAGCAAAAGATTGAAAAGAAAGGACAGGAACACTGCTTCATTAGCATGTTAGCAAAAGTAAACAAATTAATTTATATAGAGAAGTACTTGTTGCAGCTCGTCGAACTTGGATTCTCACCACAAAAGAAAATCTTGAATCTGACTGGTATATAACAGTAAATGTAAGGAACAAGGGGGATTCAGTTATTTATAGAATCAGTTTAGATTGCAGACAGTGATAATAGAAGGTAATCATACTTGCAAAGACTACTATAGATAGGTTCTTATTGAGAACTAGATTGGACTTTTACAAGGGTCGCCTTAAAAATTTTATCTTCAAGTGTTTAACGAACTAAACACCAACAAAAAGCTCAATCTCATAAGACAATTAATCCCTCCATAAGATTTTAGAGAAGTTATTCATGCAATATATAAATATAAACTAAAAAGACCAACTCCATTAGTAATTCCATCAATTACTCGTCAATCAAAAAAATGAGTTAATCGAGCCAATTGTCTAGTTCCCCCCGCTAAGAATCTTGTATAAAATGAATCTACGTAAGCRCGACTATATGACCAACTATATATACCGCTTATAATTTTTTCCCAAAGAATTCTCTTAGACCTCTTTTAACAACTGAATTAATTAAGTTAAAATTTAGTAAAGCAGAATAAGAACTTTACATCAAAAGGACGCTATAAATATTACTAAATAGCCTATATTGACTGGAAAAAAAAATTGCATCTTTCGAAAATTCATACCAATCCATTGAATTAATCGACTTTTTTGATGCAAAAGATTTATAGACGGAGTTAAACATTTAGATAATATATAAACATTCACTCCCTCTTGATTGAAAGGACTTCCTATTGACCCAACAAACAAAGTAAATAAGCCCAATACAAGTATTGGGAATGACATATTATTCTTTGATTCATTAGGATAGGAATCGAGTTTTTTATTTTCAAAATGAGCAACGAGGTCAATATTGTATTTGTTACTTCGTGTGTTGTTCTATTATTTGCTGGTGTCTTTGCTAAATCTGCAAATTTCCCTTTCATGTATGGTTGCCTGATGCTATGGAAGGGACTACTCCGATTTCCGGTATATATATTCCTGCATTGGTAAAATGTAAAGCATACTGCTTAGCTTTGAATTCTCGTTTTATCAACACGCCCTAACTTAAACATCCTAGTGAATAAATGTGAATTTCTCCAGGAAAAAACAAGTATCGAGGTGGGAACCTAAGTACATTAACATAAGCAACCACTTTTTATAAATAGGTCCTTTAGTACTTTCTTACCTTTCCAAAAGCTGCAGCTTCTGCTTAGGAATTTTCCCATTGATTACCAGAAAGCAGGAATTCAAGATTTCCTCCAAGTTTGCTGATTTTAGAAGCCTCAAATCCCTTCTAACCTAACAAAACCAACCAATGAACAAAGAAAAATAAATATTATATACCAAATGGAGTAAAAGAGGAAAAAGAATGAAGATTGCAGAGAATAACAACCTTTAGAAGGAACTGAAAATAGGAACTCCTCCGATGCTGATTCTTGTTCTTGTAAACAATTCTATCAAGAATACCAAATTCTGTTCTGAGCTGAGACAGAAAAGACTTCAATCTCTCTTCAACTACTCTAGTTTCAGGACCCATATCTTCAATCATAACAGCAATACAACCAGAAGTACATCATATAACTGGGAAACAAGCACAAAAAGAATAATACATCTAAAAGAAGTGATTAAATGTCTCAAAACCGMGTTACTTTGGAAATTCTTCTACATGTGGGTATCAACTCTAAATTGCGAGCATCTTGCTACCATCAAACTCATGAATGTGCTAAAAAAGGAAAGGCTCATCGCCAGTCTCTATAAAAACTGGAGATCCTCCAGAAGTTCCCTCAGCATGGATGAGCCTCTTCTCACTAATGCCAAGTTTAGGAGCTAGATGAGAAAAGAAAAGGCAGGGAGGGAAAAGAAGAGAAGAGAAAATACAAAGTTCCTTTCAAGTTGCTTGGGAGTTTAAGAAAGGAAAGGGAATAAATGACTCTTTTTTTTTTTTTTCCTTTTTGGAGGGAGTTGGAGAGAGATGTAAAGAAGAGATTTGGTTGTAAGATACTTTTCCAATTATTCCCTTTTAGGGAATAAATGAATTTTTCAGTTTTTTTCTTTTTTGGAGTCGGAGAGACATGGRAAGAAGAGAATTGGTTTGTAACATATTTTTACAATTATACTCTTTTCCCTTTTCTTTTTTGTTTGGGAGTTGAATAGAAATGGAAAGAAGCAATTCTTTTCAGTTCTTGATGAAACTAAGTTAGAGGGAAGTAATCAGTAATTTAGTCAGAAGCAGAGTTAGTTGCACCAGGCAATACCTCTTGTTTTTGTGGGTTTATTGTCAGCCTTGCTGCTAAAAGAACATGGTTTTATTCTAAAGTCTTTTATCTTCAGTGCCAAGTCTTTCCTAATTGGTAGTTCTTGAAAGTTTAGATGCCAACATCTTTCAAGCTGCGAACAATGGAAAATTCACGCACACAGACATAGGGAGACCAATAACTGGCACACACCAAATACTCTGTTCTTTCTCCACCCTCTTTTTGTTTTTTATTTTTTTTTTTTTAAGATCACGATATGTCCTGTACATTATCTTCATGTTACCAATAGTTAATCTTCTTCAAAAAGACATTTGAAATGATTCCACTGATTGACACAACTTGAGTAGGAACTGATCAAATCCATGTCTGTTTCATGCAGAAGTAAATTTCATTAGAGGTAAATAAGTTAAGAATTTTGCACATAGATGTCACATTACATGTAGATGTTAGTCTTTCCTTTATATCAGTGAAATGGGGTTTACCTCACCATTGATATGGGCAAAATGGAGAAGCAAGAGACTCACTGCTTGAACGTGTTACTACGTCAGTTTCTTAGAGGACACAAAGGAGAGGAAAGGGACGATTACATATATACTGGATCTTCATAGTCTCTTCGGATCAATTGGGAATATTAACAAACATGTGAGGTTCTTCGTTCTTCCAAACTTCACACCAATAACTATGTTCTTTTCTTCACAAAACATGTGAGGTTCATTGTTCTTCCAAACTTCACTCCAATAAAAAACTATGTTCTTTTCTACACAAAGATGAGAAAAGTTAAAACTTATGCTACTTATCTCAAACACTTCAAGCCAAGCACTAGCTAGTGATGTTTCAAAATAATTCATCACCGAGAGCTTTTACAGAGGAATTGCATATATTTAACCTTAAAAACAATTATTCCTTTGTAAACCCAAAAAAGAAAAGAGAAAAAAAAAAAAAGACTTATCTTCAGCTACTTATTCTGAAACTCAACCGGAGCTATTCACAGGACCGCAAGAAAAGAAAAGGAAAAAACAGAGACCGTCGGCAAAAATGCATACGCCGGTAGGATAGTGTTACCTCGTTAGACGGTGTTTTTGGCTGCGTCGCAGGGAGAAGCTCGCTGAAGAAGGAGAGAGACCAGGAAGCGCGAATATGGGGCGGTGGGGGGGTGGGGGTGGAGCAGGTTATAAGTAAAAGGATACGCCAGGCATTACAAATTCTTATTTCAGCTCTTCAGTTAAAACTCTGCAGATTAGAGAAAGAGCAGTAAAGGAGCCCAAGAAAGATGAAGAAAGAAGCCCATMATATAAAGCGAATTGAAACCCAAGAAGCCATTGTCCAGCCCACCGCCCTTCAATTTTTCTTTTTCATGGAAAAGGGCCGCCCTTTCCATTACACAACCTAAACTAGAATTGAGTTTTCTCCACCAAAAAAAGAAAAAGAATAAACAAGAAATAATATTTCAGAAAATAAAGAACMAAATTTTGCCTATGATGATTCTTCTGGTCGGCATATTATTATGGTAATTAATCCAAATAATTTATCAAAATTGTTCYATTAAAAAAGAAAAGAAATAATTAATTCGGAAAAATTATATTCGTCGAGTATTTTTAATATTGAAAATAAAAGAATTCCAAACAATTCTTTTCTCTTTGTGACAATGACAATAATACAATAATTCAAGAATCTTGATTGTTTTTTGTGGTTTGGTTGATATTGATTACATCCTCTAGATTTAACAACCAATTATAGTAATAAAAAGAAGAAAACATTACAACCACCATCATTCTCTCCCCCGCAAAAGTCAACCTGCTTGATAAGGTAAAACTTTGGGCTTTCCATCATTGAGATTGTGTGATTTTTACTCTCTTTTACTATAACCCACGTGTCTCTGATGGACCAAAACCTTTGAAAATTCATCTACAAGACAACAAAACTCACCACCTAATCAAGAACCCTAACAACATCTAATTTCTTTTTCAAGTTTTATCATGGCCAAAATATATATAAAAAAAAAAAGCCCACCAAACTCCACGACCTTGGCTGGAAGCTAGTTAGGTGGTTTTATACTATTGGCGTCCACACAGCAGCCCTCTTCAACACCTWCGTGTGCATGCCAATTCACTAGCGGTTCAATTGTATTTATTCCATTTATAATACTTGCAACGGGAGAGTGTGTGTGTCTTATGGATCACGTCAGGTGGTAAAAGACAAAAAGAAAAGTTTATGATTATTTTTTCCTCCATAATAGTTTCTCGAATCAATCTAATTACGTCTGATTATGATTTATGAAAATATAGATATTTCATAAAATTCAACAATAAGATTATAATATCAAGTTGGCGTATTTACGAGGAAATTGTTAAAAAAAAAAATTGATTCTTGCTCTTGAAGATATATATTGCACTACAATAGAAACTTGTTTCTTTCTTATTATATGCACATCTCTTGTGGATATGAATAAGCAAGAGCATGTCACTTGCTGCTCAATTAGGACACGAAATCTTGAAATATGGTTGGTTCTTGAAGAATCAAGATAAAAGCAGTGGAGGGTTCTTTACTTCTTCTCCCTTTTTGCATAGTTCATCCTTMGCATAAGTCCACGATTGGCCTAAATCCTTTTACTTCATCCAATTTAGTATCCTTTCTCTTCAAGCCAACCATTTGGATTGGTAACTTTACCTAATGCAACAAACTTCATCTTTTCCAAATGTCGGTTCTTTCATAGTGGCTTGTGACCATTACTATTATTATTATTATTATTATTCTTTCATGAATCAAAATTAAGGAGGACTCGTTCTTACTTTATAAGGTTATGATGTTTCCAAGAGTTGATGTAGCAAAGTTTGATATTCTTGTCTTTCTACTCTATTTCTCTTTCAACATTTCTCGCATAATATCAGATAGTATTCTTAACCATAATTAGAAAAAATGTATCAAACAAAGTAAGTCTTAAGTTTTAATATGATTATATATGTATTTTATCTAACTTAATGCCAACTCGCCAATATGGAATCTTTCTCTTTGCAATTAAAATTTGGAAAATAGCATGAGCCCAGTGATTATTTTTCCTGAACATTGTCTCAAAAACATTCTCATGGACCTCCTGGCAGGGGAAAAGAAAGGCAGGATGAATTTTTTTTAAAAAAAAAAGATTTCTGCAGCTTTTTATCTTTTTTCTTTATTCCAAAGGGTTCAAAACTTTAAATTACTTGATCTAGATCTACCAATCAAAAGCTGCCATCACGCTTTGTTTTTATAATGTGGGAATAACCGACTTTTAACCTCCCAAGTTTTCTTTTAATACARCATTTGCTAACCTCAAAGCATTGGATAATCATCATCATCTTATACTAGATTTCAATTTGTGGTCATACTACATCATGGTAAACCATGATAATACTTAGGCTACATAGGTATTCATTTTTCTTACTAGGCTACTTTGGTCTAGCAATGTAAAGATTAAGCAAAGATGGTTGTATACTTTGCTACTTTCGTGTGTATGTATACCATGTATTTGGCATTCTTGGATAACAAATTAACAATAATGATAAGATCAAATTTTAATCAATTACAAGTTTTTTTATCACCTAATAGATATTCGATTTCGTTTCGATCTTCTACTACACATTCTTATTACCTCATTACATTCTCCRCTATAATTGAGGTATATCTCAACCCAGATAGAAGAAAAAGATGTTTGAAGAATTAAGTATACATATTTGTTTGTGTTAAGGTTAGCGTATTCGTTAAATTTAATTAGTTCATAATTAAAGGAAATAAATATGTTAAATTTTTTTTAAAATGACAAAAATGCCCGAGCTACGTTGCAACCAAGAAGCCGGCAAGTTGGACTGTCTTGGTATCTGTTATATACCGGTCAACCGCCCTTTTGATAAACACATCTTCTTAGGCAGTTAGGCTGTTGTGGCTTCCGAGTAAACAAAAACAAGCCGGAACAAGAAAGCTGAAACCAGAGGGCACCTTCAGAGAGAAACCATGCCAAGCCAGAAAGCTCTTATATATACTCATGGCTCAGAAAACAAATGAAGATGCTAAAAARATGACCCAACTCTACCGGAAAATTGTTCGTGTCAACATTCGGTCGAGTTTACTAGAGAAAGTTTCCTTTTTTCAGGAGTTTTTTCGCTTTATTTGGGAGAAAATCCTTGCTTGTTCTATTGGGAAGCCTGTCAGATATCGAAAACTTTCTCAGAGGTCTTCTTCTCCGGCTATGGAAGTTTTGGAGTCTGGTTTGGGCCATGACGAGCCGACGACTACTTGCAGTGGATATGATAGTGACTCGGATTTAGTAAACTTGAAGATCAGCCTTTTGGGAGATTGCAAGATTGGGAAAACTAGTTTTGTGGTGATCCCAGAATCTTTTTCTTTGTCCTTTTCTATTGTAGTTTTGCATAAACTTTGATTATGAAATGAATTCCTTGCATTCTTGATTACTGAATTTTTTTCCTGCTTAATGCTGTAGATAAAGTATGTAGGAGATGAACAGGARCAGAGAAGCCTGCAGATGAAAGGCTTAAATTTAATGGACAAAATGTTATTTGTTCGAGGTGCAAGGATTGCTTTTAGGATATGGGATGTGGGAGGTATGCAGATTGACTCTGCAACAACACCCCCCCCCCTTCTTTTTTCTTTTTCCCCTCTCTGGGTTGGAAATGTTTCTTCTTGTTTGGTASACTTTTAGGTGAAACAGTCAATTTCATGTTTTTTGACATGATTTTCCAGTTCCTCTGTGATGGTGACAAGACGAGCTTAATGTGTGATTCTTGATTTGGATGCAGGTGACCGCAGGTCGATTGATCAAGTTCCAATTGCTTGCAAAGATGCAGTAGCAATTTTGTTTATGTTTGATCTTACTAGTAGGAGCACACTGAGCAGGTATGCTTAGCCTCTACAGTCATCTTCTTTTGGGAATTATTCTCATTGTAGACAGGAAAACTTAGAAATTGCCATAATTGTTTTCTTGGATTACTTATCTTTTCTTCGTGATTGCAGTGTGATTGGATGGTACAGTGAAGCGAGAAAGTGGAATCAGGTATCAAATCATAAGTATCAGYGTTAATTTCATTGAGAAATCAMGTACTTTATCTTGGCATGAATTTCATCCAACTGCTGTAAAATATTTGTAGGGAAAATGGTCATAGCAATAACTATTCTAGGTAGAGTTTTATCTACTGTTGGAGGGGAAGGGGTCATAGTGGTCCTTATTTTTGCGGTTGGAAATTATATCATACTCCGTACAAAAGGAGTTTCTGATGATACTTGGCAGTAACTTCAGTGGTTGGAACTTTGTTTTCCCTGAATATTCGAATAGTTTCACTGCTTCACCAATTCAGTTTCTTTCTTCGAACGTTGGGGAGGGGAGGGATGAGAATCCATCGATGATGAAGAAACAGGACACCTCTTTTTATATTGAGTTCTTATTCTGAAACTTAATGTCTCATAGTCTAATGTTAAGTTTGACATCTCCAATTAATTGCAGAGTGCAATTCCAGTACTAATCGGGACCAAATTCGATGATTTTGCCCAGCTTCCACCAGATATTCAATGGACTGTGATAACTCAGGTACAAGATTACTTCTTTTAACAGATTTCAGATGACTGAAACAAGATGAAAAAGGAGAAGAAAAAGAACAGTTGCCATTTTCTTAAGTCTTTCCCAGGAARCATGCATGATTTTGAGGATCACTTCTGTTTGTCATATAACTGATGGCTGATGTTCATAGCCCACGTATTAAGCTGAAGAATGTTTACTATGGGAACTTGAGGGTTTTTTGACTTGTCAAAAGTCATGGACATTTGTCTGAAGAATAATTTAGCCAAAAGCCAAATATAAATAGGCAAACAAAGAGAAGACATGCGTCAAAGCGTGTCAATCTCTTTTCCGCGTTGGCGTTGGGGATAAGCATCAAGAATAAGAAAGGAACACGTCTCATTTTGCATTTTTATTTTTATTTTTATTTTTTTTTTTTGTTTTGGGTTCCGATTCAAGGTTGCTTGTACAAACCACCAGTCGTTTGCTTTCTTTTCTTCACTTTTGAGCTAAGCCAGGACTACTTTCTTGARCTTTTCTTGGTAAAAGTTGGACACCTATTGAGTCTGATACAATGAAAATCTGCAGGCAAGAGCATATGCAAGGGTGATGAAGGCAACCCTTTTCTTCTCAAGTGCAACACATAATATCAATGTGAGCAAGATCTTCAAATTCATCATGGCCAAGCTTTTTAACTTGCCATGGACTGTGGAACGCAATTTGACAGTTGGTGAACCCATTATTGACTTCTAACTTCTTGTTACTTTTGTTCCAGTGATACTGTAAATAGTCCCACCAGGCAACCGACTCTTCATTAGCAACCCCACTCCTACCAAATCTCCTTTTTTTCCCCTTTTTCTTAAAATTCTACCGATGAAAGCAATAGTAAATAATAAGTGAAAGAAAAAAATGAGTCAGATTTTCTTTAACATCCTCGATTAGTCTATTGACATTGGAAGGTTCTTGAYGTTATTTTGAACTTTGGTTCTTTGGAATTTTTTTGTGGGGCGCATGTAATTGTGTGTACATTGCTTGTATTGGGAGATAGAAATAAATATAATCTTTATATATTCTTTTTGTTTTTCTTTTTTTGGTTCCCTTGATTACTGCTACTTCTCCAACTGAAGTGTTGATAGAGATCTCTCAGGTGCAGATACGTCTTTTAGTAACAAAGCAGAAGACTAAACAAGTAAAGAAATTCTCTTGGAGATTTTCGAATTCACACCAGTCAAATTTTGAGTGCTATAGCCCAGGATCTGGCTGGACGTCTTGTATTTGAGGGATAACTGGTTAGCTGTTAACAGGGCTTCTTTTTCCTTTTTTGGCTGAACCAAGGGCCTTGAATTTATTGCTAAAAATTCTTAATCATATAAAAAGCCCAGAATATGTCACCCRTACTCTTWGAGTTTTTTAACTTGTCATATGGAAWGCTTATCCARAGGTTAAAATTTTTTTCAAAATCGAYAAAATATTAAATTAAACTAACTAAATTAATCCCAATTCATATCTACAAATTGCTCTTTAAAACTTGATCACGTATATAAATCAAGCATGAGTTTCGAGTGAATAACTTCCAAATTAATCTACATCATTTGGATCAATATCGCAAGTTTAATAAGTTATGTTATTTTTCTTGRATCATATTTAATGTATTTGGCCCACTTCATTATTCAAACAGTGGATTTTTCTCTCTTCACTTTACTGGGCTTGTCCCATTTTTTTTCAATTTGCTGGACTGAAACTTTCCGTTTCCTTTTTTTTTTTCTTTTTGAAAACTCTATCTTGTTTTTTTAATCCTAACAAAACTCTCTTTACTTATTCAATATAACTTCAGATAGTACAAATCTAGAAATATTATGATAAAATTTATTTTCTAATCCTCACACAACTCTCTTTTCCTCTTGTCTATATATACACGCTAATTATATAAACTTCTTTCCTTTTACTTTTCATTGCGTTGCCAACTTTGATACCTTAATAAGTCTTCTTGTATATTTTATCTCTTCTTTGATAAGTCACACAACCATTGTATAGTTAGTTCTCCTATGTTGATATAGCACTTATTTTTACGTTTTGAGGAATTTCAAGAGACATCCCACAAGAGGTGCCGATATATCTTCAAAAGAAAAGATAAAAGAATAATAAGCCTCATCTTTTTTCTATTGTCAGCATCATTTTCCTTCTTTTGCAAGAATTGAAAATTTTTTCCTCCTTCTTTTGCTTTCATCTTTTTTTTCACTGTTTTCCTTTTTATGATTTTCCTTTTTTCTTCTTGCTACGTTTATTTGTCCTTTTTTTTTTTTTGCATTGCGTCTTTTTTGTGTTTTTTTTTTCTCCGTCATATGCCGGCTGGGGTGTGTACGGCACAAGCCTAGCAGCTAGGCCCTTTTACCTTTTTTTTTTCCCTTCTCTTTTTTATCTTGTCTTCTTTATGAACCGATTGGGGGTGTGGCTACATATATATATATATATATATATGAAGTCCATTCCTATATCTTTCACGGAGAAAAGTTAATGAACTTTAATATATTTTAAATGCATTATTATATTAATTTTATGATAATTAGTTTACTTCTTATATTTTTTTAATTATAATGCAATAGTAGTTGTATTGGTGAACTTCTATTGGCCTTTTCTTCTACAATTATTTTAGCATTTCATAGTATTATTTTGTCTAGTTACATAGTTAAAGGAAATATTTATACATTAGAGATAAGGCATAATAGTAATTCAAATTGATATAACTTAAGCATTGTAGTAATGCACATATTACGAAATTAAGGTTAGAAGTGCACAAATTAATTAAGAATAAGAAGTCATATGTAGCTACATAATTAGATCTAATTTACCTCAGAGGTTTAAGATATTACCCCTAATTATACATAATTGTAATTCAAATTGATATAGATTAGACATTGTAGTCATGCACATGTTAATAACTATAAGGTTAGAAATGTAAAAATTAATTAAGAATAAAAAGTCAAAGTTACATAATAGATGTAATCTGCCTCAGAAGTTATGATATTACCTATTATTATACATGATTGTAATTCAAATTGATGTAATTAAAGTTGATATAGCTTTGGTATTATAATCATGTACATGTCATTTAATATAAAGTTATGAAAGTACAAAGTAATTAAGAATAAGAAGTCATATAATTACATAATTAGATGTAATCCACCTTAGAGGTTATGATATTATCCTGTATTACACATAATTGTAATTCAAATTGATATAACTTAGGCATCATAGTCATGCACATATCAATTAATATAAGATTAGAAATATACAAATTAATTAAGATAAGAAGTCATATCTAGTTATATAATTAGATGTAATATTCTTTAGAGGTTATGATATTACCCCTTATATACATAATTGTAATTTAAATTGATATAGCTTAGGCATTGTAGTAATGAACATGTTAATTAGTTAAGGTTCGAGATTAATTAACAATAATAAGTCATATATAGTTACATAATTAGATGTAATCTACCTTAGTGGTTGTGATATTACCTCTTATTATACATAATCAATTGATATAGTTTAGACATTGTAATCATGCACATGTCAATTAATATAAGGTTATGAGTATACAAATTAATTAAGAATAAATGGTAATATCTATTTACATAATTAAATTTAATCTACCTTAGAGGTTATGATATTACCCTTTATGTACATAATAGTAATTCAAATTGATATAGCTTAGGCATTGTAGTAATTCACATATTAATAATTAAGGTTATAATTGTAAAAATTAATTTAGAATAATAAGTCATATTTAGTTACATAATTAGATGTAATATACCTTCGAGGTTATGATATTGCCCCTTATTAGACATAATTGTAATTCAAATTGATAGCTTAGGCATTGTAGTCATGCACATGTCAACTAATATAATGTTTGGAACATACAAATTAATTAAGAATATGAAGTCCTGTTTAGTTAGATAATTAGATGTAATCTACCTTAGAGGTTATGGCATTACCCCTTCTATACATATTTGTAATTTAAATTGATATAACTTAGGCACGTAGTAATGTACATGTTAATTAGTTAAGGTTAGGAGTGTACACTTTAATTAAGAATATGGAGTCATATCTCTTTACATAATTAAGATATAATCCACCTTAGGTTTTACGATATTACTCCTTATTATACATAATTGTAATTCAAAATTGATATAGCTTTGGCAATATGGTCATGCACATGTCAATTATTATAAGGTTATGCATTTACAAATTAATTAAGAATAAACAGTCATATCTGGTTACACAATTAGATGTAATCTACCTTATAGGTTATGATATTACCCTTTATTAGACATAATTGTAATTCAAAATGATATAGTTTATGCATTGTAGTCATGTACATGTCAATTAATTTAAGATTAGTAAAACATAAATTAATTAAGAATAAGAAATTATACCTAGTTACATAATTAGATATAAGCTACCTTAGAGGTTATGATGCCCTTTATATATACATAATTGTAGTTCAAATTGATATACCTTTGGCTTTATAGTAATGCACATGTTAATTAATTAATGTTAGGAGTGTACAAATTAATTAAGAAGAAGTCATAGATATATAATTAGATATAATCTACCTTAAAGGTAATGAGATTACCCCTTATTATACATAATTGTAATTCAAATTGATAT
>MEJB01000008.1:3023177-3040665 GCA_001752375.1 Rhazya stricta
ACATATACATTCATAGATATTGAAATCAAGCCGACTCAATCAGACAGATTTCTTTAAGAAAAAAACAGCATATAAATAAGGAGGGATATACATATTATGTACTTGTCAAAATAGAACCAAAAACCAGAAAATTCCTCCTTAGACAAAGCTAAATTCGACTATGTTTTGAGGGATATCCCCTCACCAAAACATAACAAAACATCAACTGAATCACGACCWAAATCAAACAGAAAATGATTCATCTGTACCTCGTATRCCTTCACAAGTGGAGAATCGAGCAGCACAATGGAATGAATCGAGTCAAAATCATATTTTTGCACAAACCTGTCTATCATTGCCTTCAAATCGTTTAGAATGTTAACTTTGTCAGCTCTTTCGAGTTCGTATAATTTCTCTGTGCTTGATAGCGAAGCTARCGTTTTCGTGCTCGTGATGTCGGAATACTTTGTCTTCGCGTTGGTCTGGGAACTTGAGGCCATAGTGATGAGATTTAGAGGGACGGTCGKGTAAGCTKGTTACAAATTGAAGGGTTCTCTGAATGAAGTTTCAGCTGGTGTTGTTTGAGGCAAAATGAACAAAGGCCTTTTATATTATATGTCTCAACACTCGAGTAAATAAGGCAGTAGATAAGACTTGATATTACAGCACTTGAGTGCATTAATAAATGCTCACAAATSTAGAGAGGTTTTGTCTGTAAATTTCGGATATGAAAATGCATGAAAAGAAACCCTAGCCACACTACTCTACACGGATTAATTATGGCCTCTAATTGAAATATTCAAACCGATTGAAGAGATGCTTTGGATTGATTGAGTAGCTAATTTTTTGTGATTAGACACTTCTCTGGMAGCTTTGCATTTCCCAATGCTAACATGTTATTTTTCCCTACAATTTTTTTTTTTCATAATCTTCTTATGAATTATGATGTTGTAATTAACTATATCAAATTAATGAAATATTATTATAGTTGTAATTTAAATGACTATAATTAAGTTTGGATTATTGTAATTGAAATTTGCAATGGTTATATAAATTATAATCACAAATAATGAGCATTTGAAATGACTATATAAAATATTCTTATTAAGAGATTATAATTGAAATTTGATTTATGTAGTTTGAATTTCCTTATGACTTTATTCAAATAATGAGCATCGGAAATGACTCTAATGAATATTCTTATTTAAGTGACTAAAATTACAATTCGATATTTGTAATTAAAGTTTCTAATGAATATATAAAGTATATTTACAAATAATAAGCACTTGAGTAAGATTTGATGTAATTTTCTTTTAATTATTTTTTAAAACTGTAAGTTTTTTCTTGAACTAATATAAAGATAATAAAAACAAACTCTTTTGTATTCATTCCCTAAGAGAGTATGGATGCTTATAGTAATCCACTTAATATTATGGATTTGACTTGCCACGTTACTTTGCTTCTTTAATCTACTCCCAATAATGTGTACTATATCGCTCCCAAATTCATCCATCAATCTAAATATGTTTAAAAAAGATTTTTTAGAAGTCCAATCATATATTTTTTATGGAGAAAAATCGATGGATTTTAATATACTTGAAATGTATTATAATATTGACTTTAACATTATAGTAATTTAATTTTCATATATCTTGTATTATAATGCAATGATAGCTATATCACTGAACTTTAATATTATAATAATTTAATTATCATATATTTTTCGTAATTAAGCATTCTCCATATATGTACTTTAATTACAAACTTAAAACTATTTCAGGAAATAAAAAGATCCCCAAGTCCATTCCAGGAAGATCATGAAAAAGGAAGCTATAATCAAGAAAGAACAAAGATATTCATAAGATGACACAATAGATTAATAAGCAAAACCATCAGTATAATTACAGAAACCACAATGCAATTCTACCATAGAAATCAATACCCTTACATTACAAATTTTCAACAAATATCTCTTGGTTCAAATTTAATTTGACAAAACGTATTATTTTTTTGATTTTATAGCTTACATTCTGGCAATTTAATGATTAAAAATTTGTATCTTTTTGGATGATGATCGTTCTAACCGTTTATTTTGTATATGCTGAAGTATTTGTTGAAAAGTTATAAAAGTTAATATTGATTGTATTCTTGTATTTTGATATTATGGAAAGCTTATATTGTGCAAAGTTCATAAATTGTGTTATAGATGGAAATGACACAAATCAATTGTTGAGAAGAATGAACTGTATACAAATTGCATTCAAGAAATATGTTCTGCTAAAGTAATCGCATTTACGAAATGAGATGACCATTACAAGATTGCATTTAAGCAATCATATTATACTAATGCAATGATATAAATTTTGTCGCATTTAGGAAATGCAAGCATGGCTAGACTAAACACATTCGGTGTATATAATTGATTTAGGTGGAATGCATTCGATGAATATAATCCGTCTATTATTATCACTTTTTAAACAATTATATCCATAATGAATGTTCTTTTTAGAAAGTTCTCAATTAAAAAAAAAAAAAAACTTTTTTTAAGAGATATGATATCTTTTTTCTTCTAACTACTTCCCAAGTCATTTCTTTACTACGTCCTTTTAACTAAATTCATGCTAGCAGTACTTTATAGCCTGCAAAATGCAGCAGAAGAGACTTAAAAAGATGAAGAAGTTTGGTATGAAAAAGGTTAACAGTAGCCTAYCTGAGTAAGCAAAAATTTCAAGAAATGATCACCATGTCAGTAATGTGGATTCTCGATGAAGAGATAGTCCAAAGGCTAGTAAACACAAATCACATTATTAGGTCACTAATTAGTTCAATTTAAAAATATTAATTAGACATGTTCATGAACTATTTATTGATGTTTTAAAAATATTTCCATTTACATGATTAATAATAACGTTGTTTTATTATTCAAAAGTACAAAATTATACGTTAATAATAATAGCTTATCAATGTTTTTATATAAATATTTCTAAATTAGCAATGATTTAAGATAAACATTTCATAATTGATGAATTGACCATATTTCAAATTGACACAGATAATAAACGTCTTACAATTAATATATCACTTTTATTAAAGTGGTTTAACTCCACTCCAAAATGTACTTGAGAACAAAAGAGATAAAGGAACTATAAATATCAACATTTTGCTCATGTTTAGACAATTCTATATGAGATCAATGTATTAACAATTTATACCTTTCAGGATCTCGAAAATGTATAAATTGTCAATACGATGATCCTTCTATGTTCAAACCTAATTCCACGGAAGATTTTTTGGCAAAAAACTGGGGCACAATCTTSACTCAAAGAGAAGAGCACACGTCCACTTGTATGTGGGAAGATCTTCGGAACTGCAGCAAGCTTTGCGCTTTCTCCTTGGAGATTGCTACCATACCAGCACCTCCTTCCTCAGAAACGTCGATACGCATTCTATTCAAGACCTCACCAAACCTGAGGAAATATCCCAGAACTAAAACTTCGTTTGGATCTCCCTTGAAGCCCTTTACCACAATTGTTGACAGAGTTCGCCTTAGACATTTTCTTTTTGGAAAGTTATATGATGGTTTCAGTTTTGAACCATTGGCAACAACAAATTCATGCTCTTCAATGTTAAATGGAGGATCATAATCCTGCAAACAGTAGAAAAGAGAAGTAAGAACGACGAATCKTCTTTTTATTATAACTGGTTAAATTCGGGACGATGAACAAATCCTCACCGGGAATATTGTTGTAAGAACTAGATCAATGGTAAGAAGCTTGAGATTTGGACAACTTTGAAGGAAAAATGTGATCCCATAGAACTCGTTTCTGTGTAATGCCGTCTTTAGTATCAAATGCTGAACATTTTCAAGAGCAGGGTTCAAAGACAGTGGTTCCTCTCCACTCGTAATTACCTACAGAAGAATCCAATCCAAAGATAGCAAATCAAACCACCAACCAAAACCACATATAGACAACGTAAAAAATGAAAGGAAGGAAAAGATCCATGCACAATTAAACAAAGACTACTTTTATTCTTTTACATTTCATAATTTACAATAATGATTATTGGTCAGGCTACACATGCAACAATGAAAAATTATAAGGCTATAATGTCTAGCTTTTAGGGCTCTTAAGTTAACAAACGAACAGTAAAGGTAATGTGCAAAGCATGTATATTACGTAATATATGTAATGAAGCTCAAATCAAACTCAATAATGATGCAAGAAGAAAATTAAAGAAATTTTCAACTTTTATGATGCTCTAAAACATTTCTTTACTCTTTGATTATGTGTTAAAGCCAGACTTCTTTACTTGAACATTAACTGTACATATAGTTTGTGCAAGCTGGTCTATCTGTAYTTTTTCTTTGGCGTTGTACTTTTTCATCCAACCTTCGAGCAGTGGCTGGGTATCACCAGAACCATGACTACCACAACCGGTGCTTCGAAGTGAATAAAAAAGGAAAGTAGAGGAACTTCATGGCCAAAAAAAGCAAGACAACATCCACCAAATCATGGAGGAGGACACTGTGTAGAAAATTAAAATACATATGGTTATGGTTATGTTCACCTTGGGTCCTCATGTGTTGGTCTCATACGAGTCATTAATCAGACTATACATAATTTTTAAGCATGGTATGCTCTCATGTAAATTCTGATATATCCGGTACACTTATACATTATGTTTTATCTATCTATTCATTTTTACTGATTAAAAAAACAAAAGAAAAGAAAATGAAGATTCCTTAGATACTAATACTACTTAGAGTAGAAGAACCTGGAGTTGTGCTATAAATATACGCAATGAATAAAGCCTATGAGAACTTACAAACCACTAAGATTGCACAGGCAACAGAAACTGCTGTATAAAATAGCACGAAAACCAGCACATACTTCATCATCACCTTAACTTGAAAGGATGAAAAAAAAAAAAAAAAAATGCAAGAGGCCCAAGGAAAGATGAATGAACCAATGACTTTGATATGAATCATTACTAAATCAATGGCGAACTTAGTTACCTGAAGCATGTAACCGTCCACTGTTAGAGTCTTGACAGAGGAAATTTCAACTAGCATGCTGCAAAGCATGTCGCCAACGTCCACGTATTCCTGCTCAACCCCAAGATCGATTTCTGCCTCCTCTAATGCGTAGAAATACTTGAAATCAAAGACAGTAACTGCCCCAGAATACTTGAAAGATCGCAAGTTCGGAGCATTCATTACAATCATATCCGGTCTAGCAGGGATGCATTCGTCAATGATCAAAGTCCTTAAATTTGGTGCGGTAACTTCAACATAACCCATATTCCAGCAGTTCTTCAAACTCAAAATCTCAAGTGCGGGACACTTTGATAACAAGTCACTGATGATACCGGAAGACAGTCTAATCCACCCCAAAGAAAGGCTCTTCAGTGCAGAAAACGTGTTGAAACCAGAAACCACCGGAAGATTGCAGGAGTACAACTTCAAAGACTCCAGCATTTCATGGCCATTGTATAAAGGCAGTTGCAGAAAAGTTTGATGAATTTGAACACTTTCTTCATTCCATGAAGGATCAGAGAAGTCAAGATCGAGCATTTTCACTTCTCCCGCCGCAATGGCAAAGCGAATGAAATTTTCCATCTCCGGAAGATGATCCTCCGGGTGAGAAAATGCCAGGCGGAATTTTTCTGCACCTGAGCCTTTATAGTTTCCAATCCAMCGCCTGAAATAATCAACAAAAGCCCTCCTCCGGTCTCCCTTCTCATTTTCACCAGAGCCCTTTCCTTTTTTCACAAAAAATGTCTCATCAAATTCAATATTCCTGGTAGCCAGCCAGAGAGAATGCAATTTTCTCGACTGAGTAGCATTTCTTGCGGCTTGTTTAAACGGCAAAAGAGAAATAACGGAGACAAGGAAAAGGTCTGGCAAAGAATGCCAATCTCTATGGCTATTGACCATTTTGATGCGGTAAAGAATGAGAGTCTTGAATTTGATCTTTGTTGCAGAAACAAGGGTTGAGAAAAAAGCAGAGCAAGAAGTGGTTATCTTTAATACTATCATTTGACCGTTGCAAGAAGAAGAAACCTTTCCCTCTTCCCGAATTCTTTGGAGCCGCCCGAATGAGAGATCGCGTTGCTTCAGTTTGAGCAGACGCTGTAATAAGTAATTTTTCAAACAAAGATTACAAAAGAGAAAAGATATTTTACCATCTTGACAAATACACGAACTCTTATCTTGTCTTTTGGTGATAAAAAAGGCAAATATCTTTACCATGTCCAAAGAAAGTAAGAAAAATCTAAAAATTGATAAATATCTCGAGTCTCAATCCAACTGTATCATATTCCGCCATTAATATATGCATAGTTAAATTGTACATTAAATTCCATTACTCACTATTTTCCAATTCGCGAAATTGCAATCTTGGTCATAAGTTTGGTTCTATATTTTGTTTGGMCTTGACAAATTTCATTTTTATTTTCTTCTCATGTGATTTTTTTATTTATTTATTATAATTGACACCTCATATGTACGTCCAAATTTCTATTGATCTCCAATATATGAAATTATTTGGATACTTCTATTCCCTACAATACATTAATTTTTCAATAACATCTCTGCTTTGATTTTTTTTTCTTTGATATAAAAAGTTGATATATACTACACATATATATAAAATAAAGATAATTAATTAAATTAATATTGTATCTAGAGATTCCATTCATTCACATTAGTTAAATGATTTCTCTAACCATATGTTTCATTTTTTGTTATTTAATTAGATTTTGACTTTTAAAATAAGATTAGTTCTTGAATAATTTTAATTCTTCTTATGAATTACTCATTTGTTACTTGTTCGAGCATTGAGTATGATTAATTATAATTTGAATTTAGTTATAGTTTCCATTGAAGACTAAAACATATAAGTAATTAGCCTTGATCCATATAATATAAAATTTATTTTGGCTACATAATTTGCGTCCGAGTGCAATTAAGATTTGCCTCTCATAAAAATTAAATCACTATTCATATAATTTGTAATCAAACCTACAAAGAAAAAAATAAAAAAAATTTCACAAGCGCGAAATGCCTAAACTTGAACATGCCATTGAGAATCTATAACAAAACTCTTCCACCAGAACCTAGGTTAGTTGTACATTCCTTAATAAATCCCAAAATTGAACCAAGAAAAACTCTTTTACAATTAAATATTTTTAATATACTTAGCAGATGTTATTGAAAAACGTGCAACGAACATTTATACATACTAATATTTAAAAAAAAAAACACATTGTGAATGAAATATGCAAGTCCAAAAATTTGGATATAAGAGTGTCTATCCCACGTTTAAAAATGCACTCACTTGGGTTATTTATTTATTTATTTTCAAACCAAATGAATATATTAGAAAACATCTTAATCAGGACCATCTGCCTGGACAGCTACGAGTAACAAATTTAAAACCCAAACAACCAGCAGCCAAAGCCAGCAGCCTAATCTGCCCAACTAAGTTACCTAAAGGGGATGAATCCTCCTCCTCTCTTTGTAGCTTCAAGATCACCGACTGACAGTTTGACTCCACTGAAAAGCCTGCCAAACCGAGCTTCTCCGCCAGCCTGACTCCCTGCCTAACACCGATGAGCTCCACATGTTTAGGGCTAGTTCCATGTGCAACCTTGCAAGCCACACCCAAACCACATCTCTCTACAATTCCTAGCAATGCCTCCAGTGGTTGCAACCCCTCCTTGSCACGCATCATCCACATTCACCTTATGTCCTTCCTCCACGGTGGCTGCCATGCTTCCGAGCCACACCTAACAAAGACGAGAACCAGATATCTGCCCGCCAGGCCAAGCCATACTCCCTCAACAAGTTAACTGTACTCTCCGCAACCTCAACATAAGAAGCAATTTTATTTCCAAAAACCACTTTATTCCTAGTCATTCAAATACTCCACATGAGCATGGCAATAAGATCAAGCTCCCCATCCCCAAAAGCTGAGGGTTCAAAACCAGATTGACCATAAGTTCTTTCATGGTCTCCAGCCCTCTAACTGCCCAAGACAAAACCACCCCACTCTCACGCCAGGCTTTCTCGATGAAACAACACTCAAGATAGACATGTGTTTCTGTCTCAGTATGCCAATGACAAAACATGGCAGTGAACATGTTCCAATCGTATCCAAATCATCAACCTCATCCTAGTTGGAAGGATATTCTGACGCATTCTGCATACCCAAGTCTCACTTTTGGTATCGTAATCTTTCATAGGATTAGTCTAAAACTTCCCATCCGGCCCACTTGAAGTAGAGACGCTCAAATCCCGCTTCCTAGGATGATCCAGGAGCTGCATAGCCATATATATGCCGCCCGAACAGTAAATCGCTCATGGTTCTCATAATGCCAAGTTAACTGGTCATTACAATGAGAAACTGGAAGAGGGATCTTAAAATCTCATCAACATCCCTATGTATAAATTAAGCATACAAGACCTCATGATTACATCGACAAGGGTTTTGATGCATAAGGTACTCACTTTTAAATCCCGAGGTAAAAAGATATTCTAATATAGGACGAATCGTGGAGAATTCAAAAATCAGGTTAGATTTTAAAGTCTTTATCACTTTTTAAGTTTTCTGATAGTCTTCAAATATGTTTTTATTATATCAATTAGCCTTTAGTAGTTCTGTTTAAATTAGGAGATTTATTAATATTTTATTAGTTGAATTAGGGTAAATCTTATAGGATTAGAATTTCTGGCTTCCCTATTGAAGGGACGTTCATACTTGCAATCTTTCAATAATTCAATCAATTATTATCAAATAAATTCGAGATTTTCTTTTTTAATTTTTTGCTAGTGGATTTCGGTATTTTTTGGTGGATTACAGATTTTTTTCTTTCGAATTTGTCGCTTGTAAACTTGCTTTTCGACTGTGTAAGGTGGTAACAGAGCAGGTCTTCACCGTTTCTTTTATTCATGTGATAACAATGGACGATAAGAATGACAATATTGCAGAGCTAGTTACGAGAGTGAAACTAGACATTGCTATTGCGGAGATTAATTCTGCAATGAACCTCATAGCTAGTGAGATGGCGGATCTTAGGAGATTGCTTGAAGAAAAATATGTTGGGGCTCCACATGATGGTGGAGGTGCTAAAGATTATGATTTTGAGAAAATAATTACACAAACTAAACATCAAGGTCAGGCTGAGCAAGATTTTAGTTTTAAGTTTGATATTTTATACTTTTCTAAACATCCGAAGATGGAGAAATATGTCTTACCTCGGGTTAGAGTTTCTAGATCTCGCAAAGTATCGATCTCAATTGAAGACAACATGCATGAGGTGATTGATATGGATTCAGGAGAGGATGATGAGATTTATGCTGGCAACAACAATGACAACCACAACCCTAGCTTGGATAGTGTGGGAGACTGCACCTTCAATTCTAGTTCCAACGCTCATGACGGATTTCCTAGAAACCATTTTGTCTCTAACAGTCAAGGTAAACAGAAAAATTTATACAATATTGAAGGAAGAAGAAGTGCTAAAAATTGGTGGAATTTTGACAATGGAGGTAAGGAATTATACGATGGATAAGACCTATAAAAGGTACAACAATATATTGTTATTTTTATGAAATAATCATAAAATTGTTATACCTCCTTTATCTCCTTCTAGAGGAACCATAATTACGAAGGSGGAGAGTTTTATGAGCTTATTCAGTAGTAAACATGAGGTCATGAGAGAAGTAGATGAGACCAAGTTGGAGGCGATGAATGTGAAGTATTAGCATGCAGTTGGTGAACACAAGAGATTTAAGGTGTGAAAGAAGATCAACGAAAATACCTATGTTATCAAACCTTCGGATTCTATGGGCATTGTTAACACCTTTAATGTTTATGATATACATGAGTCCTATAGAGATGAGAGATTTTATTTTAAAGAGAATTGGAGGTCGAGTCTTTCAGAGGTGGAGGAGACTAATGTAGGATGAACAATCGAGGATTTGAAGAACAAGTTGGAGTTTAAAGTCTTTATCGCTTATTAGGTTTTTGAGTAGTTTTCGAATTTGTTTATATTATATAGTAGTTATGATCAGATTAGGAGATATATTTCTATTTTACTAGTTGAGTTTTAGGGTAAGTCTTGTAGGATTGGGATTTGTGATTTTCCTATTTAAGGGATCTTTATGCTTGTAGGCTTTCAATAATTTAGTTAATTATTATCAAATAAATTTGAGATTTTCTCTCAATTTTTTACTTGTGGATTCTAATGAGTTTTGTTGCTTTAGATTTATCGCATGTAAATTTGCTGCTTTTCCGACTATGTCAGATTCACTAAAACAATTCTAAATTCGTAACGTGTACTAAGCCATGGGGAATCCCATATTGCCACATTATCACCATTCCCAATCCGCCACCTCAGCTCCTATTGTAACAACCCTCTCCCACACTATAAGCTAGACATATGAAGTTTTCCCCTCCAACTTAGCATGCAAGAAATCAGTATTGTAAAAGTATATAGCCTTTAACACCTGACTGACTAAAGATGTAGGGTTTCATATCAACCTCCATCCCTATTTCGCAAGTAACACAAAGTTAGATGCCTCAATATTTTGAAATCCCACCCTCCTTCAATTTTGGATCGACAAAAAGCCTCCCAACTCTTCCATACCTCCATCCTCCTTAGCTCACTAAAACCTCCTAATGGCCAATGCAATCTCCTTACACAGACCCTCAGGGAGAATAAAATACGACATCAAGTAACTAGGATAACCTACACATTAATGTTAATCAAGACTTCCTTTCCAGCCTGAGAGAGCAGTTTTTCCTTCCATCCTATTGTTTTTCTTCCACACTCTATCCCCCGCTTGAGCAAAAACCTCCTTTTTAGACCCACCCACATAATAAGGCAGACCAAGGCACCTATTTTTATCCTCCCCATTAGCGATGCCTAAAACCCCCTAATTTCCTACTCCCTCTCCACTCTCGAAAAGAAAAAATCACAGACAATTTACATAAGTTTATAGATTGACTCGAGGCAAGCTCATACCTCACAAGAATCTGTTTGATGGCATTAACATTCATTGTTTTGGCTTCCAACAATAGGAGGTTGTTATCAGCAAAAACCAGGTGATTTAGCTCATGCACCCTCTTTCCCATTCTTAGCCCCTTCTCCTTGCTCGAGCAGCCCGTATAAGCAATAGAGAAAAGCCTTCACAACTTTATTACAATGGCACATGATATATACATTTAGATATCTATTTTTTTTACAACCAAAGAAAATTTTCATTAAATAGCCCTCTTGCACAAAAACAAAAGAAATCCCAACTAAATTCCTAGCTTTCGTCTAGATATTGGAGACCGGGCATTCGAGAGACAACATATCCGATAGATTACTACAGATTTTATCAATTCCAAACTGGCAATTGGTATCAATGATCACCTGTCGGAGAGACAGCCTCTCCACCAACAATAGGCAATAACATATCACCTCCAACTATGCATGTTCCTAACCATATATAGCAGATAACCCTCAAGACTTTGCTGCCACAACTTGCCCGGCTGAGTTCCTTATGAAAACGCCCACTCCATCCTTCTCCTTGTAGGCTCCATTAGTGTCCAACTTAAAGTAGTTCACATGCAGTAACTACCTGAGAATTTTGTCGCTCGGCTAGACAGGCAAGTTTCCTAACTTTCCCCGCAAAGCTAGTTGAAATTCCTTAAGGTAATTACTGACCATTGTAATAATCTTCTTCTCGAACTCGAGCAACATTTCGAAAACTCTCTTATTCCTTGCCTACCACATTGCCCAAATCACTATTGACACCAGTGAAACATCCAAAGCAGCCATCATTTGTGGATTCAGAAAGATGTTGGTCAGTACTTTCCACATTGTATAGTAGCCTCATCCACAGTTCCCAAGGTCAAACCCCAACTTCTTCCAGATTTGTCTTGCATGGAAGCAAGAGCATAAAACATGAACTTTCGTCTCCTCCTCAATCCCACATCTCAAAAAATGAACTTCCTCCAGTTTCATTCTTTTCCTTAAATTCGCTCTACTAGGTAATATACATTATTGCATGTCTGCTATGATAATAAACAAACCATCAGAAGAACCTAACCTTCCATAAAGCCTCCTAAAATAACCTTCTCAGCCCAGAAGATGTAGTTCGGTCAACATCAACACTTCGATCACGTTCAAGGAACTTCATACCCATTTTGTGTACAATAAACAAACCAGTCTTGTCATAATGCTATATCACATCATTACAAGGTTCATGTGAAAAAGAAACTTGTATAATCTCCTGTACATTCCTCCTCAAAAATAAATCCTYCAAGAGACAATATTCCATTGAAGAGGTTGTTGTTGTAACAAGCCAGATACCTACAAATCTTCGGGCAAGAACATATTACATGACAATACCTAAAATCAAAAGGTGTAATGAGCTAAGCCGTGTTCCAAATTTTAATTCGCTCCCCATTTCCCAACCTTTACCATAGTCATTGTTGTAGCAAAGCACACTTCCCAAATACCATGGCAAACATAAGAGGGGTGTCTTCCCAACCTCACCCTCAAAAAATCAGTATCATTGTAATATTTAGCCTTCACCCTACTAACCAAAGAATCAAGATTTTGAAAAAGCTTCCAAACCTGCTTGGCAAACAATGTAAAATTAAAAACCTCCAAATTCCTAAAATCTGGACCCCCCTTATCCTCCTTAGGTCGACATAGATCATCCTACTTACRCCAGTAAATATCCCGATCACCCTCCTCCTTACCCCACCAGAAATTACGAATAAAACATGTAAGCTCTTTAAGTAATGACTGAGGTAAGAGAAAACATGACATTGCAAATGTGGGGATGGCCTGTAAAACGGATTTGATAAGAATAACCTTGGCAACCTACACTAAAAGTTTATCCTTTTACCCCCCTAACCTTTTCCCATAATCTATCCTTAAGTTAGGAGAAGATGTCCTTTTTAGATCGCCCAATAAAATATGGTAAACCAAGATACTTTCCAGACCCATCCCCCTCACCTACACCTAATTCCTACAAATAGCAATCCTCACAAGACCCTCAACCCTGCTATAGAAAAGGATAGAAGTTTTGTTGAAATTCACCTCTAGTGCAGATGCCTAGGCATACCTATGTAATACGTCCTTTATCTTCTAGGCTTTTGTGCTTTTGGTTCTCATAAGTAACAGAATGTCATCCGTAAAAAATAAATGCGAAATTTTTCTAGATCTTTCCACCCCATCCTTAACCTAGATAAACTCAGCTCCCACACTGCCTTATTAAGAAAGATTGAAAATCCCTCCATAAAAATAAAAAATAATAAAGGGGATAATGGATCGCCTGGTGAATGCCCCTCGACGGGGTGATAGTACAAGTAGCTTTACCATTAACCAAGATTTGAAATGTAACCGATCTGACACATTGCATAACAGTTTGAACCAACATTTCTGGAATCCCCAACTTCACAAGCATCCACTCCAAATAATTTCAACCCTATCATAAGCTTTGCTCATATCAAGCTCTAAGGACATATGCCGCAGACGACCCATCCCTTCTGTAACCAATGGAAGGCCTCAAGGACGATGGTCGCATTATTGGTTATCAGGCTATCTCTCATGAAAGCACTTTGTGTCTCTTCAACCGTAGAGGGCAACACCTTTGACAATTTGAAATCGATTTCCTTTGAAACAATTTTGTACAAGACATTGCGCAAGCTAATAGGTCTATACTCTCAGTCACATACTTCGGTCCCTTCACTTTCGATATAAGTGAGAGAAAAGTGTTGTTCAAGTCATCACTCCGACATCACCATTCAAGATCTCCATCATAGTCGTCATATCCTGCCTACGATGTCCCAAAATTTTTTGTAGGAAATTCCATGAAGCCCATCTTGCCTTGGAGCCTTCAACGGGTGGATAGCCTTAACCACGAATTATAGATCCTCTGTATTATAATGAGCATTAAGCATCTCAACTTGCGCATTCTCAAGCTTACGCTCTACTGGATCCCTTAGGAGATCRYATTTTGATTAACYAGAGTTAGCTAATTAACCATAGTTAGTTAATTGACAATATYWTTTTTAGTTTCATTATAGTTAACAAACTCATTTTTGAGTTCAATAACTATAGTTAAATTTAGGTGAACTTTTCTTCTTCTTTGTTTTTTTTAATTATTTGAAAACTATAGCTGTTGAACTCATTTTTAATAATAATAAAAGGAATCAGGTACCTATAGTTAATTGGCAAAACTAACCATAGGCAATTGATRSAGTAATTGTAAACAATATTGGCAAAGGGAAATAATTGTAATGAAAAACTTATTCAGATTTTTTGTTATGTATAGCTAATTTGAATTAACATTGTCTAAGTTTCCCTCCAAAAGACATTTGGTTCGTGGAAGTTGGTGGGAACTCAATCATTTTGATTAATCTGTAATGACGACGATCTAGTTAAGTGAGTTTTGTCTGATTTTGAGGTTTTCACTGTGACCACCACGTAGTTAAACTGGAGATCCGCGGCCTTCTTTTGCAATATTCTGGTAACATCTTTTAGTTACTTTAATAGGTACAAGAGTTTGGTATGTGGTAATCTTAAACCATGGTGAATTTGATTGCTCAAGTTTTGTTACTTTTCTTTTCCTTGGCATTACACTTGATCATTTTATGAAGAATCTAAATATCCCAAAGAGATGAAATTTCACTTTATCTAGTAATCCAGATTGACAAGACTAGTCTAGATTGCTATATATATACTTACTCAGAAACTTTCTCTGATAAAGGCCAATGGGAGAAGAAAAGTTCTTGATGAATTTTCAGAGAATGATGTCAAATTACAAAAATATCCCTATTGATCTACACAAATGTGAAGCGATCTGAGCCCGTAAGACTATCCAGGAAGAAAACCCTCCAAAACTACTCACGCATGTGGAAACTATAGACGAATGCCCATGAAATTCTTGATAGTGCCAACTGACCAAAAGCTAGACGAGGAAGAAAGATTGAAAAGACCCCTTACTTTTGGCTGGCAGAAGAAACAGTGACCCTTTTTAATCAATGGAAATAATTTTAATTGAACATCAGAATACAACACTTAAAAATCTAAGGGTTGCCCTATTTGTGTTTCAAATTTCAATTTTTAATTTTTAATTTGGGTGTCTATTATCAAATTGGTAAAAGTATTCAAAACGAGATATCGTTTTTGTTTTTCAGTAAATAAATTTAAATTGTTTTTCAAAATGTATTTAAAAAAATGAATAAGTAGAGTTGTTCTCAATGTTTTTAAAAATTAAAATTTGAAAATATTTCTACTGGGTTTTTGCTATTCATATAGCGGAAATGGACGGATGCTTGCCCCAGTCATTCAAATATTTCAGAGGTATCATGGCTGCTCCTGCGCACTTGTATCAACCCAATATACCTCGGGAAGTAAGTACCTAAGGGCTGGCTTCGGAGGTGAAAAGAAAGGATTTGGATGGGGCTAATTAAAAGATGAGGCAGCGGCCAAGGCCACTTCGTCCATTTCCACGGAGCACCGTTGCAAGAGGTAAGATGGGGAAGTTTGATATGAAAAAGTCTAGTAGTTGCCTCCCTGAGGTCCAAGAAATCATTACCATCTCAGCCCCATACCAGTGATGTGGATTGTTGGACTTACAGTATAATCAGTTGCTGCAATGAAAGGCTTTTAGTACAATAAATCACATTATTAGGAACCTTAATAGTTTAATTTAGAAATACTAATTAAACTATCGATGTTTCTAAAAATATTTTTATTTATATGGCTAGAAACAACATTGTCCGTCATTTGACAATACAAAATTTAATACATTGATAATATTAATGTGTCGATATTTTTATACAAATATTTCTAATTATATAAATGTTTTATAATTTACAATATAAGTATCTCAATTAATACTAACATTTTATTTAAGTCATTTCCAAATCAAAGATACTTTTAGCTGAAATATCCCTTAATTCTCATTACCAAGAGAGATAAACTCCCTTTCAAAGGTACTTGTGAACAAAAGAGAGAAAGGAACAGTAAATATAGACATTTTGCTCATGATTAGACAATTCTATAAGTAGATCAATGTATTAGCAATTTATACCTTTTGGGATTTCTAAAATGTATAAATTATCAAATACGATGATCCTTCTCTATTCAACCCAATTCTATGTAAAGAGTTTTTGGCAAAAAAATGGAGCACAATGACTCAAAGAGATGAAAACACCTCCACTTGTATGTGGAAAGATCCTCGGAACTGCACTAAGCTTCGCACTTTCTCCCCGTAGATTGCTTCCATATCAACACCTTCTTCCTTGTAAACGTTGATGCGCATTGCATTCAAGACCCCGCCAAACCTAAGGAAATATCTTCGAACTGAAACTTAATTTGGATACCCCTTGAAGCCCTTTACCACAATTGTTGACAAAGTTCGCCTCAGACATCTTCTTTTTTTAAAAGTGATATGATGGTCCATTGGCAACAAATGCATGCTCTTCAATGTCAAATGAAGGATCAYAATCCTGAAATCAGTAGAAAGAGAAGTAAGAACCATGAATCTCTTGATGATAAATGATTAAACTCAGGATTATGAACAAATCCTCACCGGGAATATTGTTGTAAGAACTAGATCAATGGTAAGAAGTTTGAGATTAGGACAACATTAAAGGAAGAATGTGATCCCATAGAATTCGTCTGTGGGTAATGCTGTCTTTAGTATCTTGTGCTGAACATTTGTAAGAGAAGGCTTCGAAGACAGTGGTTCCTCTCCACTAGGAATTGCCTACGGAAGAATCCAATCCAAAGACAGCAACCAAAACCACATATAATATTAGAAGAATCCCATCCAAAATGAGCAAGGAAACCAAGGAAAACATTCAAGCACCTTTAGACAAAGGCTACTTTTTTTTCTTTCACATTTCACAATTTTACAATAATAATGATTACCGGCTATGAATTTCAAACAGAGCCTCCTATAGTAGGCAACACACGCAACAATGACAATTACATGGCTATAATGTCTAGCTTCTAGGGCTCTTGAGTTATTAACAAATGAACAGTAAAGGTCCTGCGCAAAGCATGCGCACAATGTGTACAATATGTATTGAAGTTCAAATCAACCTCAAGAATGGTGCAGGAAGAAAATCAAAGACATTTGCAACTTCTATGTTACTTCAAATCACATTTTTACTAGGTGTTACAATGGATATTTTTATCAGAGACAATTTGATTTATATGGATATTGATTGTACATGCAATTTGAGCAAATCTATAACACACGTCTTTTCTTTCCCGTTATCCTTTCTCATTCAGCATTTGGACAGATCAACCATTATTTGGGTATCACCAGAACCAAGACTACTACAGCCAGTGTTTGAAGTGAATAGAAAAGGAAAGTAGTGAAGTGAATAAAAAAGGAAAGTAGAGGGATCTCGTGGCAACCCAAGACATTGTGCAAGAAATTAAGAACATATAATTATGTTCACCTTGTATCCTCATGCTTTGGTTT